>CAKAOH010003828.1:0-39382 GCA_916701665.1 Sebastiscus tertius
CTGACTTGACTATGACTTGCCCCAAACTGCATGTGATTATCATAAAGTGGGCATGTCTGTAAAGGGGAGACTCGTGGGTACCCATAAAACCCATTTTTATTCACATATCTTGAGGTCAGAGCTCAAGGGACCTCTTTGAAAATGGCTGTCAGTTTTCCTCGCCAAAATTTAGTGCAAGTTTGGAGCGTTATTTAACCTCCTTCGCGACAAGCTAGTATGACATGGTTGGTACCAATGGATTCATTAGGTTTTTCATATGATACTATATCTTTGCTGTAGCTTTAAAACCGACCCTGCTACGACCTAAAAACCTAAAAAAGAAATTATTGGCGTTAAAATGAATTTGCATTAACATGTTATTATCGCGTTAACTTTGACAGCCCTAGTTCATGCATTCAGTGCGAGCTTAAAGTTGCAGCCTTTAAGACTCCGATCTGGCTTAGTTTCTTACCTCTGTTCCTCTCAGGTCTCTGGGAATGTATAGATCCTCCGTCATCTGCACCGTCAGGCCAAAGTCCACCAACACTGCCTTGTCTGACATCAGGACAATGTTGCTGGCTAAAGAAAACAGAGAAAATAATAGTTATGGCGCTGTTTGTCAGTCTGTCAGAGAGGCTGTTTGTGTAAAGTAGTTTCAGTGTTTATGCTTTGCCGTGCAGGTCGGCATTCGAGGTAATAATTAGTGACTTTTCAAAACACACTTGGCTTGCACTGCATTGACTTCAACTTGCAAAAGGCCACTGAAACCTCCCAAGACGAGTCTGCATAACACGTGCATTTAGCAAAAGGAATTTGAAAGATAATTTGAAACCAAGCCTTTCGTGAAAAGTCTCATCATGGTGCTTTAAAACCCTCACCGAGGTTTAATTACATATTTTGATCGCGGGCAGGAAGAGCTAAGAACCACAGCGACGTGTCAGAGGGGCCAGACTGGCCGTTGTCGTAAGTCTCCGGACCCTGCATTTAACCCTGAGAGCACGAGAAGCAGGCTGGAATTTCCAGACAGCAAACAGCCTTTAGGGCCGTGAGGCTGCTCTGGAGAATGCTTTGATCCCAGCAGCGCCGCTGTGATTCAACCAACGTGAAACAACCCCACATCAAACCTCAGCTGAGCCCCACCTACTGTAACTAGCATGTGTTCTTGTAATCTTTTAGCTAGCAGAACGTGTGACCTGGCTACACTTCCTGAAAACGTGTTTGTCAGACCTGAGGAGACATATAATACTCTGTCAATCATAGTGTGCAAGATTGTCAGTGTCTGATCTGTGGTTTGTGGCTGTTCCACCTCTTTCCCGTTCGCGCGATAAAGACTCTCTAGAATTATTCACAAGAATCCGTCTGTGGCTTGACTTTGACGTCAAGGAGGGTAAAAGCTGGCATTACATCACTTCCTGAACAATGTGTACTACCTTACTACGATGCCGTGCAACCATCAATAACATCCTACAAGTGTAATTTCTTCTTTTTTGCTCTTACGTTTGATGTCGTGGTGGATGACGTTGTGCGAGTGCAGGTACTCCAGGCCCCGCAGGACCTGCTTGGTCACCCAGATGATCTCGAACTCCCTCATGGGCCCGCAGCTGTCCAGCTTCTCCAGCACCGAGCCACCCTCGCCGGCCTCCATGAACAGGTGGACGCTCTGGTCCCAGAGGACAGCGCCGTAGAGCTCGGCGATGTTTTCGTGGCGGAACCGGGCCTGGAACTCCACGTCGGCCGCTTTGAAGTGCTCCATGGGGATCTGTGAGGATGATGAAATGTAAATGTTAGTTGCTTTCAAAGTTAACGTGATAAAAAGCCACTAATTTCTTTAACGCATTAATGCAATTTTTAGGTTGTAGCGGGCTCAGTTTTAAAGCTAGAGTGAAGATACTGGTATCATATGAAACTAGAAAAATAAGGAACCAACCATGTCATACTAGCTTGTCATGAAGGACGTCGCACCAAACTAAATTTTAGAGAGGAAAACTGATATGGCCATCTTCAAAGGGGTTCCTTGACTTCTGACCTCAAGATATGTGAATGTAAATGGGTTCTATGGGTACCCACGAGTCTCCCCTTTACAGACATGCACACTTTATAATAATCACATGCAGTTTAGGGCAAGTCATAGTCAAGTCAGGTTTCTGGACAATATTTGTCATTGTTTTGTGTTGTTAATTGATTTCCAACAATAAATAAATACATGCATTTACATAAAGCAGCATATTTGTCCACTCCCATGTTGATAAGAGTATTAAATACTTGACAAATCTCCCTTTAAGGTACATTTTGAACAGATAAAAAAATGTATGATTATTTTGGGATTGATGACGATTAACTATGGACAGTCATACAGCCCTAGTAAATGTATGCATCATCACAAGTCTGTCCGCTGATAAGCAGGAAATCGATTGTAACTCAGATACCAAGCATATAAACTGGTGCCAGTAAGCCTTCTCTGTGTATTCAACAGTGTGTACAATGTCGACATAGCATCCTGACGACAACACCAGGCTAGGTAAGAAACTACTCCTTCCTCATTTGTCATGTATGAAAGAGTAAACACCTCCCTTAGGTGAAGAGTGCAGTATCACATAGATAAGAAAAGAACAGATTGTGTTGTGAAAAGTGTGCCAGGAACTTGGGGGCTGAATCACAACATGCCAATATATTGACGTTATTATCAATTTAACAGTCGCAAACATCCAGAGGAGTCTGTGGAAAGCTGTTAAATTTCCATTCTTGCGTTAATCTTGGCCCATTTTGTAAGTTTGTTACAAAAACACTGGTTCTTTCCTTTGAGCACACTGTTCCTCTTTTACTTCAAGGGAAAAGTGTCATGTTGACATTGTACAAACACAGGAGTGCACAAGTGAACAAATAGTTCTCGGCAGGTGAAGTGTTTGGCACGAGTTTCGAGAAGTCAGCGCGGGTTGGGTTCCGGCCTATCGCTCGGCAGGACTCACCAGTTTGCAAGCCATTCTCTTCCTGGTGGCGGAGTCCTGAGCCAAGTGAACTTTCCCGAACGAGCCCTTGGGCACGAGGCCAGAGCCGTGGTTCTTGTAGGTCAGTTTCCATGGAAACAGGAGCACGTCCATGTTGATCTGGTAGCGGCCTTTTTTCATAGCCATGTCCTTCTGCAGACAAAAGGTCAGTTAGGGAAGCTGATCATATCAAAATGTCACGACAGTTAGAGACTAATTCTCATGCACACAAATTCTAATCCTCTTCTCTCACCTTGTTCAGCAGGACGCCCATCTCCTCAGGCAGGTGCTGCAGGGCTGCTGCCTGCATGCTGGAGAGCAGGTTGACAAAGGACAGGAGGTCTGCCACCGTCCCGTACCGGACACCCCCAACCCCATCCACATAGTCCTTCTGCTGGCCCCCCGAGCCCACCGAGTCTCCCGCCTCCTCGTTCTCGTCCATCTCCTCCTGGGAGAGACCTTCCTCTTCGAACGACAATCCTCCTTCCTCCTCCTCCTCCTCTTCAAGCTGATACAAAGTCTCTGCAGCGTTGATGATGTCTTCTAAATTCATGTGAGCCAACAGCAGCTCCATTCCATTATCATATTTGTAATCCATCTTGTTGATGCTCGACTCGTGCTGCTCGGCCTAAAATGAAACATCAGGTAGTCAGTTTTTTTTCTTTTTTTGCTCAGGCTGGCACCAGATCTAGACAGTGATCTTAAAAGAAAGTTCATCTGGGTACAGAGGGAAACTGAAGCAGCTTTGATTCAGTTGGCTGGACTCACAGTTGGGGAGTGGCTTAAAACACTGTTTTTCAAGCAAATGAAGGGAGTTTCTCAGTAAATGCTGGGAAGCCCCTAGGAAAGCTTGGACTTAGTCTACAAAACACCAACTGCTTTTAATAATAATAAAACATAAAAAAAAAACATTAATAATCGATGGGCTGTGAATAAACATTTATTACTGCATGCAAATCATCTGCAAAATACTTTTTTTTTTTTTGGAGACAGCCCACCAAACCCCATGTTAAAATTGAACACAGTTACCCTTTTATATCACAATCTAGTTCAGAATAGCTGCCTCTAGAAAACAATAATTATAGTAATATTTTGGGATATTGTAGATGTTACAAAGGGCTTTTGCATATTCTGCACCCTCAACCTGGAATTTGCTCCAAAATCTAAAAATGAAGGAGCTGGTATCATTAAACATGTTTAAATCTAAAATGATGTTTCTAGCCACCTTGCTTGAAAAGTTCATTTTTGTCCCCCCATTTGTCTTTAGACAGTTCTCTTTTAATGCAAATTTTAGTGCTTTTGTGAATTGTATTTTATCTCTATTTGTGTCGATGTGTCTGCAACGTTGTGTTCTTGCTGCTGACCGTTTTGGCCAGATCTAACCTGGTTAAATAAAGGTTAAATAAAAAATTAAAAAATACAACTAATCTCTAAAAAAAATGCGGCTGCTATTTTTGTATTATTTCAAAAGCATATATTGATCACAGATGATATAGTAAAGTAATAAAAAAGCATGCTGTACTTGCCGTAATATTTGAATGAGAAAGTTAAGGTCGTCTCTCCATGATGCGTCTGCAGCGTCCAACACTGACTGACTGACTGAGGTCGGTCTGACTGTCTGACTGTTTAGTAGGAAGTAAACAGAGGAAGTGCTGTCGTCGAGCAGAGCGTACGTGGTGTCTGGTGGAGGCTTTAACGTCAGGTGCCAACACTTTGCTTTCCAGGTTTCGTTTTCCTTTTAATCTGCTCTCTCAGATGAAAAACAAATCTCATGTGAGGCTCGATCTTACTGCTGAAACACACACACAGGACATCACCACCTTCCACAGAACCGTGGGGTGTTTTACTGTGGGAAAGTGCGCGTGCTTTTTGTAACAAGAGAAGATATTTCTTTATTAGTCCCGCAGTGGGGACATTTGCAGTGTACAGCACCAAAGGGGATAGTGCAAAAAAACAAGATGCATCAGATTACACATTAAAAAAAAAAGAGCTAAACAAAGTGTAACAAAATATGAACCATATAAATAGAAGGAAGTATAAAAAATAAGAGCAGTACACACAGTATTGACAATAAACAGACTATTAACAAAATTGCACAAGTGGAAAATGATATTGCACAGTGAGAATGAAATGAAATTCCGCCTGAAAATATCAGGTTATTGTCAGGTTATTATTATTATATTATATTATATTATTATTATTATTATTATTATTATTATTATTATTATTATCAATAATAGACCCATATAAGCTATTTTATATGAGATTGATTTCATTTATTATTTTTTATTAAAGACTGATTATATTTAAACGGAAACGATTATATTATTATTATATATTATATATTATATTATATTATTATATTATTATTTAAATAAAAAATAACTCAATAATAATTAATCAGTTTATTATTATTATTATTATTATTATTATTATTATTATTATTATTATTATTATTATTGTTAAGTAATAGCAACGTTCCACCTGAAAATAATATAAAAGGTTATTTATGTTACGTAAAAGCAACGTTTAATATAAGTCATAATGGAAATATACATAGTAGAACAATTGTTTTATTTAGACATAGGATAAAGGCGGAATTTAAGCTATGCATGTACATGTAATAGTTACGAATGACGCAGTAGAAATAAAATTATAACTAATCATCCACACTATTTCTTAGATCGCGAATTAGTCTGATTTTGGTCTTTCTCTCTTGCTGTAGACAAACCAACGCACATGCGCCTTACAGCCTCTTTGGGAGCAGCTATGGCGTCCTTCTTAGCAGTGTGCAGGTTACACATGAAGGGAAGAGTTAGTCTGGTTAAATGTCTACAGAAGAAGGTCGAGGCATGTCTTCACAGGACTATTGGGACAAACGTTGCTGCTCAAGGTGAAGCTCTAGTTTATGAAGCTGTCAGACAAACAGAGTACTTGTTATAGCACTGTCTCCTCGTAGACTGACCAGTCATGCCAAACTTCATTCAGTTTTTTAAAGTTAAAAGTATCTTTTGGCTATGGTGCAAAATGCGTAACTTATTTCATAGGGAATGAAAACCCAAAGATACCATTAGGGCTTCGGTACAATTCGGCTCTATGTTTGTCCATCAGTGAGTCTTAGTTAAGTGAAATGTCCTGTGTGTGTAAAGTGATAGCTGTCATTTCAGATAAGATTAGATTATAATAGATGCTGCTTAGTGGATGATCTCTATGCCGAATTGAAGAGTTATTATATACATATTCCGTACATCACATTCTTATGAACTCTTAGAAACAACTCTTCAATTCAGCATAGAGATCATCCACTAAGCAACATCTACTAAAATCTAGAGTTCATAAGACATGCTATGTGATGTAACCACATAATGCATACAGTTTGCAGAAATTCAAGTTTCCAGCATCACAGTTCCATAGTGCAAAACATGTTAGTAAAAAGGCAGTAAAAAAGTTAGTAGTGCAAAGTACAAAGTACAAAAAAATATACCAGATATAAAAATACAAGGAGATGAAGAAAACTGTTAAAAATGAATGTTGTGCAGGGTAACTCCAGTAGCTTAGTCTATGAAAATGAATGCACTGAGTGCATTATTATTGTTCATACCTGTGTTAGCATACTGTTGTTGTTGTTGTTGTCAGACAAACTGTAGCATTATCTGTACAAGTGTGGTCTTTAATAGCCTCAAAAACTGTCTATTTACAGTAATTGGCACATTCAGCAAATGTATGCATGCCATAATTACATATGCATATACCATACATCACATTCTAATGAACTCTTAGAAACAACTCTTCAATTCGGCTTAGAGATCATCCACTAAGCAGCTTCCATTATAATCTAGAGTTCATAAAACATGCTATGTGCTATGTGTGGAATATGTGTATGTGATTATGGCATGCATGCATTTGCTGAATGTGCCACATACTGTAAATTGACAGTTTTAGAGGCTATTAAAGACCATATATGTACAGATAATGCTGCAGTTTGTCTGACAACAACAACAGTATGCTAATTACTACACAGGAAGGAACAACAATAATGCACGCAGTGCCCTTTCATAGACTAAGCTACTGGAGTTTCCCTGCACTATACTCATTTTTAACAGTCTCTTCTGCACTATATTCACTTTTTTAATAGTCGTGTATCACAGCTGTTACCCTGCACTATATTCAGTTTTAACAGTTTTCTTCATCTTGTATTTTCATATCTGGTATATTTTTTTGTACTTTGCGCTACTAACTTTTTTACTGTCTTTTTACTAACATGTTTTGCACTATGGAACTGTGATGCTGGAAACTTGAATTTCCCTCAGGATTAATAAAGTTACTATCTATCTATCTATCTATTAATTATTAATACATGTCCACAAAGAAAAACTGAATGTTTTTGTCACCTAACTGTTGAATATTCTGCTTCTTTTATTGTCAGAAGAAACGAATGGCCACAAATCTTTGTATGCTGTCCAGGCAGAGAGACAAGAACAGGCGGAGAGATCTGTTCTCATCAGCTGCCCCTCCAGAACCAATGAGAAAAAGTTCCTCAAGTATTTATCAAGACATGGAGATATCAAGAAATACTTCTTTTATGAAAGCTATGTAAGTGAATGACCCAAGTTCCTCTGATAAATACGCATTGTTTACCAACATATTTAAAGGTGCACATGTGACAAAATTCAGTGTCATGCTAGGATTCAAATGGATGATGAAATGGTGTGTATTGGTGTTATTCTCTAGGGCGTGTATGCTGTGGTGGAATTTGCCAACCGGGAAAGTGTCGCCTCATTACTTGAAGGAGTTGCTATCCCCAGCGTCAGCCATGAATCAACGGTGCCTTTTAAATCGAGACTGCTCTCACTGAGGAACCTCGGCGCAGCGGAATCACCGAACCAGCAGTCAGGCCAACTGTGCCAACCACAAACCACCGTTCCCATCAACACGCTCATTCAGAGACTGTCCACAGAGGAGAGTGTAAGTGGTTGGGTTATCACACCCAGATTTACTGTTTAGATTAAAAGACTTATCCAGTGACCTAGATTCAACTTTAAAGGAGACACGTCATGACAAACTCACTTTTTCATCGCTTGTGCACAATCATCTGGGTATCTGGAGTGCCTACCAACCTACAAACTGTGAAATGAGACGACCCAGTCAGTTGTTTGTGGGCGGTCTAGATCAGAAAACATGTGATTCAACAAGCCATTCAGATCGGGCTCCCCATCCTATGTCAGAAGCTGGCTTTATAGACCCTTTTTGTGTGGACGTCATGATGACATCACAGTGTTAGCTGGAGGCAAAACAAAGGAAAGACTGGAGGCTAACACTAGAAGTGGGCTAAAGTTGCACATCTAAAATGTCATCTTGCTGTGTTGTTGGGTGCCAGAATCGAGATATCACATACATTTGAGATGACAAACTGTGATTCGAGGCTCCAGATATCCGATATTGTACGACTCTCTTTTTGACGGACTTTTCTGGATAGTTAACTATAGGCATTCATATTTTCCCCACAAATCAATCAGAGCAGACAAAGAGAGACAGGCGCTAAAATGCAGCGTTATGAACACAAGTATATTCAGAAAGACAGTATGAGAAAAAGAATGTGTTTTTTGAACATTAAAGCATGGAAACACGTTCTAGTAGAAACCCAAAATACAAGTGTGAACCCAAAAATCAGCATGATATGTCCCCTTTTAAAACAAATACATGTGTGAATCCATTTCAGTCGATTGCATAAAGTGTTAATCACGGCCTCTCTCCTCATTTCCCCTCAGATAGACCAACAGATAACCTCCCTAACAGATGTCTATCAGCTAACAGAGGAGAACAGCCGACTGCGTTTCCTCGTCTGCTCTCTGCTCAATGACATTGCCGCTGCTTATTTCCCAGAATGCACGATCAGGCCATTTGGCTCATCGGTGAACGGCTTTGGAAAGCTGGGCTGTGACCTGGACATGTTTCTGGACCTGGATGGCATCAGTGGGAGAAATATAAAGATGGTAATAATGGGAGTTTGGGGGTCGTCATTTAGTAGGCACCATTAGACTAAATGAGGTTTAGTTTGTGAAACCAAAGCCACCAGCTGACACGGGGTGATTACGTTACATTTTCAGTTTACAAAATAGAAAGTTGTGCTTGGTAAACAGTTACTACATAAAATTAATGTGTTTTTAGTACTTGGTAATACTGATTCAACACACATTGAGCTGGACAAATTGAAGCATCTCTTTCCACTTGTAACAGCTAAGCTTTTCCAAACTAAAAAAGTGAAACAGCTACCATCTGCTGTGGCTACAGTCATTTGCCGCCATCTGAGTTTTGTGAAGGCTGAGTTCGGCAGAGTGAAACCGAAGACAGCTGTGAATGACAAAGACCAAAAAACCAAACCAACCATAAAATACTACAGACACGCTTAGCTGCTTTGCATGAAAGCTTGTCTTTGATATTCTTTGAAGCTTTTACTTTGAAATCAAACAAAGGTAAAATCTTAAAGGGTTTGCATAAATTCAGTTAATGATGCCTGAAAATACTTAATCATATTTTATTTGCAGAGCTACATGTTTGAAAAGTATCAGAATCATTTGGCATTGTGCAGGTAAAATTTCACAATTTATTTCTTGATATAAGAAATTAAACCATTTTCCATCCTTGTTATTGAGATGACATACAGTAAAAGAGGAGCGTTTATTAATTTGACAACTTTTTGTTAAGAAAGAGAGCCAAAATAGATTTTTTTGTTATTGTGGTTTAATAAATGTCATTTATAGTGTTGTTAGATTGCTGCTAGACCGCCCTGTTAATACAGGTGCGGGCCTCCCTTTGTATAAGTTCAGCAGGAGAGCAAATAGGTTTTTGACCGCGGTGAAAATGTTGTTTTTGAAAGGCTAAACACCAACAAATATGGATCGAAGCAGAATATATTACATTAGATTTTGTAGTAGTTGCAAAAAAATATATCTTTAATTTAGTCTTGTTTCATATACAGACTTTTGTATAAATTAGGGCTGTCAATCGATTAGCATATTTAAGTGCGATTAATCGCATGATTGCCCATAGTTAATCGTGATTAATCGCACATTTTCTATCTGTTCAAAATGTACCTTAAAGGGAGATTTGTCAAGTATTTAATACTCTTATGAACATGGGGGTGGACAAATATGCTGCTTAATGCAAATGTACATATATATATATATATTTTTTTTAAACTGCATGAAAATGAAAATGGCTATGACAGTTTTTCCTCGCGAGTCCACTACAACCTCACAAGTTGCATTAATGCGTTAAAAAAATTAGTGCCATTAAAAAGATTTGCGCTAACCTATAATATATGTTAATATATATTTGTGTGGATATAATAAATGGCTTATAACACACTATAATGTAGTTGTAAGCAGCTACAAGTACAATAAACTTTGTCTTTATTGGAGATGTTATAATTGTTGACAAATACTGTATATGAATGACCATTTAGAAATGTATTTCTATCTGCATACGACTACATTATAGTGTGTTATAAACCATTTAATAGATGTTTTGTATACTGCTTATAAAGGCCAAATCAGGTTCTTAAACAGGTTCAAATGGTGCTGCTTCCTTACATATTGACACCTCAACAGTTTACTCTATATAGTAAGCAGTAAATTGAGAAACACGTCACTGATAGGTGCCAAAGGTGTTGAAGGCAAAGCATGTCATGTCAAGTTTTGTTTGTGCTATGATACTACTTTTTCATTCTATTATAGGATCTTATAGTTACCTAGGTAACAAACGGAGGGTGATTTAGGATCATTAAAATCTCTATCTCTCTGTGTGTGCAGCCAAACTCAGGTCTGTCCCTGGAGTACCAAATGAAGAGGGCCACCTCTGAGCGGTCCGTCACCCAGAGCATCCTGTCTGTCATCGGGGAGTGCGTGGACCAGTTCGGGCCCGGATGTGTGGGGGTGCAGAAGATTCTCAACGCCCGATGCCCCCTGGTCCGTTTCGCCCACCAGCCCTCCGGTTTTCAGTGTGACCTCACAGCCAACAACAGGTATTCACCCTGTGCACATACCGTATAACATAAGACCATTGCCTATTTCCCATACATAAACGGTATGAAACATTTATTTGTCATAGTTCTGCTGTTGCAATGATTCATTGATGATTCATTAATACATTCGGAAGAGTCGTGTCTCGAAATGTCAGTTCGAATCGGTCATAGGCCTCTTGCTTCACAGAAACTTCTAGTTTTATGTCGTCCTGAATATTACCTCTGGCGTTGCAAAAGCCCCAAACAGAAAGCAGACTCTGGCAGGATGTGCTGCGATGGTACAGTTGCATGCTTGCCACGGCGAAACTGAACTTGGGGGGGGCCAAAGAGGGTGCTTGTTTGTGTTTCACTTCTTCCAACATTAAACGCGTTGTGGTCTCTGCCAATGGAAGCACAAACACGCACACACATACTAACGTACAGAAAACCACCCTGCAGTTTCAAAGGAAATAAGGTTTAACCACCGGTGTGGGTGGATGTGAGGGGGGACTTTTCTCTAACTGTCCTCTGATAATCTATGTAGCACAGCACATTTTCCTGCCAGAGGTTTGTGTGTGTGTGAAGCAGTCACTGTGACGAGCTGAAGGCTGCTCTCTGGTGGTGGTTTTGTTGCAGTTGTAGTTTCACTGACCCTTGACATTCAACACAATACAGTGTTTCATTTTCTGAACTCAACGGGATCAAATAGACGCTAAATACGTGCAGAAATACAGACACTTAAGGGCATGAAGGACACGCAAAGGCTTGGACTGGCATCAAGAGGTTTATACTGATGCTTTCCTAGGAATATCTACTGTACAAAACAATAATGGGACGCTTACACTATTGGTAAAGAGCATTGGAAATGGGATCCTCTTACATAATGACATATTTAACACAAACAATTAACATTATGAGAATATATAAGGATATATAGACATACTAAAGCACGTGATAATAACTTTACAGCAATATCAAAGAACAAGCCAAGAAGTGAGAGTCATAATATACAGAGCTACATATATAAATACGATGGCTGTCACTCGGTTAAAATATTTAATTGTGATTAATCGCATGTCTGTCCATAGTTAGTCGTGATTAATCGCAAATTAATCACAGCTCAAAATGTACCATGAAGGGAGATTTTTATTTGACTTTCTGCAATTAGCTTCCTGTTTAGTATTTTTATTATGGTGTTGGTGTGTGGCAGCATGTCCTATGTGGCTGTCCCAGACCAGGACACAGAATTTCAATCCAGTTATTGATTGTTAGTTATTTTGGATAATAAAGCAAATTAACAATGCAGAAAAATATCAAATATTTCAATATTCACTCATACATCATACATATACATACTACATCCTGTTTACATCCAGTTTTCCCATCTGAAATACTGTCTTCAACAAAATTACAAATTTACATTTACATTACTATTTTATGTTCACTTATGTTTATATTCAATCCCTATATTTTAACTGCACTATTTTATGCCTCAGATTAGCATTTTGCATTTACATTTACTTGTGTGATTTCCTGTTTTAAATATGCATATTATATGAGCATTGTTGAAGGATCCTGAGACCAAAGATTTTCATTGCCAGTGACTGCTTTGCTGGAATTGACAAATGACAAATAAAGAACCTTGAAATGAGTAGCCCCAACGAAGGCCCCCATCAGAACAATGCAGTAGGAACAGCAGTAGTAATCCTGTATGTTCTCCACAGGGTGGCGATGAAGAGCACAGAGCTGCTCTACCTGTACGGAGAGCTGGACCCACGGGTGCGTTTACTGGTATTCACCGTGCGCTGTTGGGCCCGAGCTCACGGCATCACCAGCACCATCCCCGGGGCCTGGATCACCAACTTCTCCCTCACCGTCATGGTGCTGTTCTTCCTGCAGAGGAGGAGCCCTCCCGTCATCCCCACCCTGGACCATCTCAGGGACCTTGCAGGTACCACCCAGCACCACCTCTCACTCAGTAGATATCACGTCACTTTAATTCACCCCAGAGGTCCTTTGTTAGTTTTATTGTTTTTTCTACACACAAATATAAATAACACTGCATACTGATGTTATTAAAAGATAAACCCAAGACCAAATCAAAGCAGTGTTCCGCAATAGACATCTCACCATATCAACTATAGGAGTTCATACATTAATGCTGTGCTGTTTTTCACCATACATTCAACTTATCAAGAAGAAATTCGACCACTGAGTACGCTCAAGTTAGGTGAGGTTTCCCATCCATACAGTACAGCTGCAGTCAGACCAGCAAATAAGATATGCTGTTGTAGATTTGGTAACGTCAAAGAGTCTCACTCAATAAGGTATTTCGGTGTCAAGGAAGACGAATAAATTATTATCGATTGATTAATCTCATAATAATTGTCAAAAAATGGCTCATTACAATTTCCAGAAAGTTTTTAGGTCTGGCCAATCAGCCCAAACCCCCCCCTCCTCAGCCCTAAATATTATTTACTATCATATTAGAGAGAGGAAAGCAGAAAATCTTCACATTTAAGATGCTTGATGAGAGAACATTTGGGATCTTTACTTAACTATTTTTCTGTTGATTGACTGTGATTTAACAACTAATCTAGGGGTACACATAATGATTATTTTCATTAGGAATTAATCTGCAGATTATTTTCTCAATTTATCAATTAGTCACGTGATTTGTAAAATGGTAGAGGTAAAGGGAAATTCCCATCACATTTTGCTGAAGCCCACACAAGTAAAAAAAAAAAGCTGGAGCTGGGGAATCTTTTTCTTTTTGCTTGAAAAAGAACTTAAAGGGATAGTTTGGATTTACCGTAGATGGGGGTCGGCACGCCCTCTGCTCTCTTCAAAGCCAGGCTCCATTGACAAAAACAATAATCTTACCTTGCAGAACACGGGAGTTGCTAGTCTGATTGGTGAGTTTGTTTGTGTTATTGTGTGTTTTTAAAAGGTTATTTCAGATTTACCAAAGTCACACAATAACACAAACTAACCATCTGATTGATTGCAGCAGTAGAACAAGCAACTTCCGTGTTCTGCGAGGTAAAATTACTGTTTTTGTCAATGGAGTCTGGTGGCTTTGAACGGCTTCAGCTCCCTGTCGAAAAGAGCTGTTTGACGGCAAGGTAAAGCGGCGAAAATATTCTAAATATAGCATACAATTAAACTGTTATCGATTCTTTTAGGTTGTCTAGAATATATTTTGCTGCCAGCCTCGTCCACAGCAGTACATTGCTTTGCTGCCGTGCTGGTGCTCCTGTCTGTTTCTCCAAACTGCCGATCGCCATCTACTGTAGGTTAATACACTGACTCTAGATAAGTACCTCATACAACCCCACTTCATACAATCCAAACTATCCCTTTAACTGAATAAACGATCCTCAGACTAGTTGCTGGTAACGGGTTAATCGACTAATCGTTTTGACTTTAAACTGATTATTTCAGCTATAATATTTATGATTTCAAGAGAGGAAGTTCTCTGGCTTTGGCTTGTGAGCCTTTTAAAATGAAGCAATATCTACCTGCGACCTCCTCACGTGTCTAGCCATTGACCAGTGACTTTTTTTCCTTATTTTTAAAGATAAAGTTATCCAATAATTCACAGAAAGCAAAGATTAAAGGAAGACATAAACATGAACATAAGATGATGTAGCAAAAATGTGTTTTTTTTCTGCTTTTCCCATCCTGTCGAGCAGGTCAGGATCCCCATTGCTCTAGATTATCTCCGCTCTGACATGCACACTAATTGTCCTTCACCAGCCGCAGAGTGTCTGCTGTTGTTTTCTTTTATTTCTACAATCCTGGCGGTTCCCATTTTTGGCTTAAGACTTAAGAGCACACTATACTATGCTTTATTACCATGTATACATCTGTAATGGATGTGCCCCGTCATCATTTAACCGCCAGTACACCAGTCTTGCCTTGCAAGTCCACTGCAGTTCCTCCATCTCTGCCTCTCTCTGTCACCTTGGCTGCCTGATAATTGCCTTCCAAAAGCAATCTACCCCCCACCCTCCACCCTCCAAACCCCTCTCCCCCGCTCCTCCTCCCCCTCCTCCTCCTCCTCCTCCTCCTCGGCCCCGTTTAGCGCAGACTCTATCACACAGAGTGCTTACGGGACAATAAAAGGGCCATCACTCTGGGAAGGTCGATGACCCCGCCTCCTCCGGACACACATGCGTGAGCATACAGGCAGCTATTTAAACAGCTGTGTAACACACAGACACACACACACACACACCACCAGCCTCATCCTGGTGAAGGAGACTGGTAACAAGGGCATTGCTGGAGAAGCAAACCAACCAAGCAAGGACACAAACCAGGCCCTCTCTTTTTTTCCTTTTCTTTGACCACCTTCACACACACACTTCACACACAAGTCCATGCACCTGCTCTCTCTCCTTCCTCCCCCCCCTGTGTATTTCTGTCTCCTCTCCATGAATGCACCCACACCATCCATCTGTGTCTTGTTTATGACCATCACAGGCGTGTAAAGGCAGTAATTTACCTTGCATTCCCGCTCTCGTCCCACAAGGTCCCGCGGACAAGAGCATGATTGAGGGGAACGACTGCACGTTTGTCAGCGACTTCAGTAAGATCCAGCTCCAGAGCAACACGGAACCGTTGGGTGAGCACGAGAGCGTAGATACAGGAGGGTGGGGGGGGGCTACAGATCACTTTGATTGATACCGATGTTTCTGTTCACCGCTAACTTGACTTTTCTCGCTTTTGTCTCAGAGCAACTACTGCGGGAATTCTTTGAATTCTACGCCACCTTCGCATTCAACAGGATGTCCATAAATATCAGAAAGGTATGTATCATCCATTAAGCAGGATTCAACGTTAATGTTTGTAAGTGGATCAGAAATCTACTTGCTCAATGTCAATTTTTACTTGTCCCTATACAAATTATTTTATCTATTAGTGGTTATCAAATATCAACAAAGACTAAAGTATATTGTCATTTTTTTTATCCGACTTGCGCTCAAATTTGTGGCGAACTGCGCAATACATAGCTGGGAGTTTCGCCCACATCCTCTCTTCCGGCACCTTAACTGAACTCCTTGTTTCCAGGAGAATCGAAATGCTCGCTTGCACATCAGCTTATAAACTTTGTCTTTACCCGCCGCCATTTTCTCACGAGTTCCCAATCGGTACTGCGCGTGTGCAACTCTCAGCAGAGATGAGGAGGAAGTGAGATGGCTCAAGTGTTAAAGTTTCAAGTTTAGTTTATATTATAGAGCACATTTAAAAACGACAAAAATTGACCAAAGTGCTGTAAAACAACAATACAATAAAAAAGAAGGCTCACTCCTTCGCTACTTCCATCATCAGCACCGGTAAAAAGAGATTTCCCGGGCAAGCAGGCAAGCCTTACAAGTTCTACTGCATTCATTCTCTGTATGTATTTGTTCATGTTTTACAAAGGGTTTAACCTGAGCCAGGCCGTACAACAAAGATAGTAATCATATCACATCCATACATTGAAATATTCAAATACACTATTTTAGAACAGGCGAAAATAACACATTTATACTGCATTAAAAAAAAAAAACGGCACGGTTTTTGCCCCAAACTGCATGTGATTATCATAAAGTGGGGCATGTCTGTAAAGGGGAGACTCATGGGTACCGATAAAACCCATTTTCATTCACATATCTTGAGGTCAGAGGTCAAGGGTCCCCTTTTGAAAATAGCCATACCAGTTTTTCCTCGCCAAAATGTAGTATAAGTTTGGAGCGTTATCTAGCCTCCTTTGTGATATGCAAGTACGACGTGGTTGGTACCAATGGATTCCTTAGGTTTTTTAGTTTCATATGGTGCCACTACCTTCACTATAGCTTTTTAACTGAGACCGCTACAACCTCCCAAAGACACAATTGCGGCCAGGTCTGCCGTTGAGTCTTACGATTTTTAAGAGGTTAATTTAAGAATCGATACAGTATCGCAAAACATAATATTGCGATACTCATGTGTATCAATATTTTCTTACACCCCTAATCTCTGAGTGAGACTGGAAGTCACCTACAGTATGTCTGAATGACGAATAGCTGTCACCCTAACAGTGATTTCCGTGTCTGAAAAGGGCTTTAGTCTCTTTCTTGTGCACTTTGCAGCTGTTGTGACTGAAACTTTGATCTCATGCCAAATGACAAACATTTGTTTTATATAATTTTGAACCAGTGTCAGTGTTATTTTGTTTGTCCACCAGAGAGCACTGACCATTCTTTAAAATAACATATTTAAAGGATACTGATCAAAAAATGGTCGTATATGTTATGCTTTTATGTAAAAAAGTGGACATCTCTCAAACAGCTTTAATGGTAACAACAAAAAACAAAGCGGTCCGTCCAACCCTGTTAACTCCACTACTTCTCTCTACTACTACTCTTCTAATTTTACTTGAAAATCAAACTGTTGCATCACTGATAAAAACCAGAGCATGAATAAAAATCTATTCAGAAAGAGCCTCAGCGCTCAAGGGGAACCCAGTTCA
The DNA here is from genome assembly GCA_916701665.1 of Sebastiscus tertius. Classification (NCBI taxonomy): domain Eukaryota; kingdom Metazoa; phylum Chordata; class Actinopteri; order Perciformes; family Sebastidae; genus Sebastiscus; species Sebastiscus tertius. Next base: position 17,462 of record CAKAOH010003828.1, read on the forward strand.
AGCTCCTTTCAACATTTCCTCCCAGCCTCGGAGCTGAGCTCCAGCAGAGAAATCTGTTGGTAATAAAGGCAGTGTTTGGCGGATGGCGTCTTCCCACACACACACACACACACACACACACACACACACACACACACACGCACGCACAGATGTCAGCTGTCCTTGTCATATGTGATTGATGGCAGCCCCACAGGGCCAGGCGCCCTTGAGCTGCGCTCCCAATTAGGAGCTCCATCGGGCTAAGCGTAAACAAACGCATATTTATTCTATTTAGACCCGTATTCAGCCTGTTGCTGCCTGCGTAATACTGTTTATAGGCACTGAGAAAGAGTCCGTGGTGGCGCTCTGGAGCTTTCATAAATAAAATGGAGGGGAAACATCAAGCCAATATGGTTGGAAATCTGTTTCCAAGTTATACTGTGTCTGAGGGAGTAGTCAGGGCTGATTTGTCCTCTCTAGCTGTGTAGGATAGTTCATTAACAGAGGTGTAACGAAACATTTTTACAATGATGTGATACGTATCACTTTCAATGGTTCCGATACGATTCAAAGACGATATTTGGCTCATCTAGAGCGATACGATATGATTCAATGACTTGAAATCGATACAGTAACTTTTTTTTTGCCAAAACTTCAGTCAGTATAACTGTGAAATAAATAGCTGATACTGGACAGTGCCAGTGATAGGATTCCTCAAAAGTTTGTCATGTAAGGGAATCAGGGATAAATGAATTATGGATTTAAACAAGTCAACACAACGATTAATGGCAAATATATGTCTTTAGCCCTAGGTGAGTTTTGGCCTAATTTCTTTCCAAAAATGTTGGCGAGGTTTGAGGCTCTTGCAGAGCTAGCTGGCGCCGCCGCCGCTAGGGTTACCTGGGCGTTCGGTGTTAGCAGTCCCAGGGCGTCTCAGTAGGTGTGTGGAAAGATTGTATTTTATCTGGCCATTGCATATTCTGCAAACAACGAGCGATTCTCCCTTTTTTGTAAAAGCCAAAATGTTTCCACACGCTGGACCTCAATCGCTCGTCTGGCGCTTCCCCCGCTATCAGCCGTGCTTCCTTTTGTTGTCGTCTTTCTGAGAATCAGCTCGTTCGAGGTGAGCTGCGCCTCGCCTGGAAAGTAGACGAGACCAGGCAGCGGCAGCAGCAGGGCGACGGTGACAAAAAGCTGAGGTCAAGTCGGACAGTTTCTAGCCATTTCGAGCAGCCTTCACGGAATTTACAGGAAGTTACAGAAAAAGCTACTTCCTGTTAGATCCGATCTGTAGGCCACTTGTAGTTTTCAACATTTTTTTACTGTTAAAAGTGCTAGAAAATACATCCATATAACATTTGTTGTGCAAATTCTAAGTATCGATATACGTCCTCCGTGAAGGACAACTTGCCGAGTACCTATCGATGTAGTAGATGAATCGTTACACCTTTTATTAATTAACCTACCTCTAAAGAATTGCAACATTAAATAGTATCCTATTTATCATATTTTATTATCCCATTACTTTTGCCCCTAGAAATGAAGTTGATAAAGTAGGTGTTCATGCTTTGGTGACACATTATATGAGATGCAGGGACTTTGCTAGTTCTTGGAGAGTTTAATGAATTGATGCCTCTGAGAAAGAAAGACCCTGCAGCTTAATATATGAGACTAATATCAAGTTTGACACCGCAGAGGAAGCCTGCAGGTAGACGGTGGCCGTGACCCGTGCCTATAGGCTTTCACCAGTGGAGCAACAGCCATAAATCTGCTTTACTGTGCTACAATTCTCCGGTTCGGCTCCCCTCCTCTGACTGATGGCTTTATGTTGCCATCTTCTGCCCCCTCCCACAGCTCCATCCCTTTATCCTTCCAGTCCTTTTAGTCTGGATGCGGCATGCAAAGCAGCATGGGAGGTTCTTGACTTCTCTCTGACCCACACATTGACGGTTCACGTGACGGCCATGACTGCCAGACAGAGGCACAGATCATATATGCTTCCGTTGCTAACGCGTTCGGCGCGCATAGCTAGTTTCCATGGCAGTCTAGCTCATTCCTGTCACTTTCTGAATTATTCTCCCTTTTCACAACTCAAGTCAATGTCTTCCAGAGTCATGTCTTTGCTTCTCTCATCTGCTAGCCTGCTGAGAGATGCCCCAGTCAGCTATTGGTTCCCCAGATACAACGGCAAAAACCTAAAACCGTGACCAACGAGATAGATGGACCATAACATGCAGTACATGCAGTGACTGTGCTTATGGCTGCTGCTGCTGCTTCTGCTGCTCGCGAAATGTGTTTTGATCTGCCTGCATTGTTCCATTCCCTTTCTTTAGGGCAAAGAGCAGAACAAGCCGGCGGTTGTCCCGCTGCACATCCAGAACCCGTTCGAAACCTCCCTGAACGTCAGCAAGAACGTCAACGCCACGCAGCTCGAACGTTTCGTGGCTCTGTGTCAGGAGAGCTCCTGGCTGCTCCAGCAGAGTGAAACCAACACACCCAAAGGGGGTAACGAAGGAAAGGATGCCACGCCTTGGGGACTCGCCACCCTCCTCCTGCCCACCCAGGTCGCAGGAATCAAAGGTCGCAAGAAGAGGAAACGGGAGCCAGCCAGCGAGAGGATCAAGAGCTTGCTGGACTCCTTGAAGAATACCAATCAGCAAAAGAAAAGCTAAAACTCAGCTCCATCCTTTCACTATCACTTTGGCATTGGTGGACACCTTCTGGTGCCTCAATGAGGAGGCATGGGGCAGCTTCTGCAGTTGAATTCATCTGCTGGACTATAGTTCCCAACATGGACACTGGAGGGTGTCACTGAGGCCTGCATGTGCAAGTGTTTGGGACCTGGAATAAGGGAGTGATTGCTGTGTATCTTACTGTAGACACCTATTCTGTTGTAATTAAAGCCAATACTGTGGAAACTGATGCAAGTTCTACCAGACGCTCTTTAAGAGATAAGACTGTAGATTCACAGCTTATTAGATTGAAAATCTGTTGTACATAGATGTTACGGTTTACACGGACCACTACCATCTGTTTACACCTCAAACAAAATCACTATTTTTTTTGTATTAATGTTACAATACAGATGGAATAATCACGTTTTTATTGCAAACTGAAAACTCTGGGTTTGTTTATTATCCAAAACTGACAAAATGTAGAACAGATAGAGAAGTTTTCTTCTACTTCCAGTAACTCGATAGAATAAATTAAAGTCGTATTTATTTCGCTCCTCTGTTTATCTCTGACTAGTTCATTTTTTATGTTTTTGGATTGTCCGTCCGTGTGTACCATTCTCGTGAACGCAATATCTCAGGAATGCCAAATTCAAATTTGGCACAAATGTCCATTGGACTTAAAGGATGAACTAATTAGAATTTGGTGGTCAAATGTCACTATGACCTCACAAAACATGTTTTCAGCCATAAATCAAGAATTCATATGCTAATTATTGGTGCCTTCAAATGGGGTTGTGTTTACCGTGTTTACGAGTTGGGATCATATGAACGCCCCCCTTCGTGTCGTATTCACGACCTCGGAAGTGGAAAGTTTCTGAAATTTCCGAGTTCACGACATGTGACGTGTTTTTTCATGTTGACAGAAATGGCGGAAGTTATGGAAGTTATTTTTTCAGTGGATAATAAGTTAATATATTGTAATTTTGGCACATATTGTTTTGTTTAGGTCTGAGGAAAATGTTGATATTCCCAACGGCCTCATCTTTCTCCTCTGTCATTATACCTTTGCATTTACTGCATTATGTTGCCCACTTGCTAGCTTGCTAAATTGTTAGCCTCTGTGGCTTCTAGGTGCCGACAGTAACGTTAATATTGCCGTTGCTTAACAGCGGTGTTCTCACGACTTAACCACTTGAACGCCACACATATTGTGCACGCGACTTCCCGTGTTGTAAACACGAGCTCACGAGTTTTATTTAAAGGCATCATGAGTCAATTTCACACAAATGTCTAACAGGATAAAAATGATAAAGTGATGACATTTTGGACAGACAGAGATGTAAACTGCAACTTGACTAGACTTATACTACACTGTATAATACTGAAGTTATTGAACATTTTTCCCTTTAAAAATTCACCAAAATTATGCAAAAGCACCAAAGTTACCTAACTCGAGGGAACGAGTTACTAACTTGAGGGCACAAATTAATAAAAAAAATAATTTCCCAGGGGTCTAGGGGGTCTCCGTAAAGATGAAAGTATAGTGTAAGTGTCATAAACGTTTGTTTGCCACAGAGCTTTGTTTTCTGCAATAATCCAAAACCCAATGGAACAATCCCGTCAGCTTTTTGTCGAGATAGCCAGGGCGATGCTAACTTCCTGGTTGGCCTACAAATATCAACCCTGAAACACTCTCTTTCTGTGCTGCATGAACAGTTATGAAAAACTGCTTTAGCTAGTGGGTTAGCTAACAGGACTTTGTACAGTAAGACTACAGTAGTATGCATTATGGATGATTAATATAACCTGCACTGACTGAGTTGTATGATTAGCTTCAGCTAGGTACAGTAGCTGAAGAGGCTGCTGTTTTCATTTCAGCTAGCCAGCCGAATAGTCTGATGCATGTCCAGTAAAATCTGGAATGTTCCTTGGAGAAAATAGCATATATAGTTTTAATTTAAACTTAAAAGCATATTATTTTAACCAACTAATTGGAAATTAAGAAAAAGTATAAAGCTTTGTTTTTACAGTGCATTTTAACTATTTTTTTTTTACTATTAATGTATTCACTTCTATTTTGGACTCGTCTGATAACCTTTTACTGCCTTTTGTACACTTCAAAGAACACTCTTCCAGCATTTTCTCTCAAATGTTACATCTGGATTTCAATTTTTAGCAGCGAATGATCTAAAACGGTGACATAATGGTGCTAGCGTGTGTTCAATTTATATAGAAGTAGACAGCCCATCAACTTGGTCACCCGGTTCATTGGAACCAAAGTCGGCCAGCTTTGTGGCAAGTCTGTTGAATCTATCGACCTCTCTGAAAACCCACTGATTGATATGTTAAATATGTGACAGACATACCACTAAACTAGTCTTAATTCAGTTTCCAGCTTACAATCACGTTACCTTGAAATGTGGCTGAAACACCAAAAAGGTCATTCACATCCTACTCTTTTTTGTTGTTTTCAAAGTTACATAACCTGTAATAAGTGTGTCTGTGAGATAGAGGAAAGAGAGAAGACCTTAGGGTGCGTGTGTTAAGAGTGCATCCACAGGTTCACATCCTATGAGTGTGCCCGAGTGTGTTTGTATATGAGTGTTTCGGGCCCGTGGGACAGTGTTTGAGGAGCAGGGAGTGTGCAGCCCACAGCTGTTTTTCCGCTCATTGCTGTGGGAGGTCAGGGGGGTGAGAGGATAGACTTTTAACTACCTCCCCTCCTACCGCCCGTCCAGCCTTTGCCACGGGAGCACGGCACGGATGGGAGGAAAGGAGCGAGGCAGAAGAGAGCCTCACCCCCTCCCCTGGTTTTGAACTTCAATCACTGTCCCTGCCTCCTCTGTTCTAGCATCCATTTTTCTTTCAAATTCAACTTTCTATCTCAGTCATCTCTTTCCTCTGAGTGGCAGCACTCAGAGGAAAGAGATGACTGAGATAGAGAGATAGTTCTTTGAGGTTTGTTTATTTCCATGAGTGAGTTTCTGACTGATGGATCCGGTGGAGCAACAGAGTGGTTATGAAACGCAGTGGTTAGCGAAGCATCGGGTGGGGAAATCAACACCTCAGGAGGATTTGATGAAATGAGACTGCTGGGTGTTGCAGGGTTCATTTGAAGGAGCTAGATGTCAGCGCCCTGGAACTTCTGATTTGTATTTGGTGGTTTAGAATGTGTCGTACTGTTTTTTTTATAATTTATTGACCCCCTCTTTGAGGTCACTCTCTCCATTTATTGAACAGTTTATGGGGTAATTACAGGGATAGATAGAAACTGTGGCCACTTGCCAAAAGGTTGCCACGGTTTAATGTCAAGGTTAATTTTTTTTCTTGCTCATCTTAACCATTGCAGCGGCGATTTTATGTGACTGACTCCCAGCGGTAGAGCACTTAAGTCTGCAAAGGGACCAAGGTTGTGTTTGGCTAACCTGCCCGGCAGTGACCTTTCTCGGAGGTGTTTGCAAAGCGGCACACCGTGGGTTCTGATTTTATTGGGAGAACTGGCTAAAAGTCCAAGATGGATTGGCCCTCTCTCAGGAAGTCCAGAGGTTCAGCAGGGCGATGGCCAGAGTTTATGTTGCTGGCTTTTTCTTGGCTCCTAATGCGTCTTCAGAGCCTGAAAGAATGTAAAAAGGTGGCCTGAGGGTTTGAAAAACATGGGAGGGATTTGAGGAAACACGGTGAGGGAGGAAAAGAAGGAAAAACAACAAGAAATGAAAAAGATCTTGGCACGCATTTGAGGTTGAATGCCCTCTAAAAATGTGAGCAGTGTCTTTCACGGTGAGCATTCGAGGAAAATTGCTTCACTTCTGGAGAACATGGTGTTTGATGTGGAGGCCTTATCAGTTGGAGCCCTTTCAGAAGTTATTTTATCAAGCTGTCCGATCACTACGCCACTCCTTCCACTTACGTCCACCGACTCCACTAAGACCTGTGAGAAGTGTGGAGAACACAATCTCCGAAGCACTTCCCCTTGCAGTTCCATGAATTGTCCCCGCAACATTGTGAGCAGTCATTACGCTGTGTTTCCATGGTTGAGGGACAAGCGTCCTGGCGGCCCCTGGGGGACCCAACCTTCCACTTACTGCCAGGTTTCCCACTCATCAACACCCCGGTTGGCAGTGCGTAGGATGTGGTGAGAGGGAGCCGAGAGCGCTGGAATGCACTTGTTGCCCGCTGAGGCTCAAGAGGTTATCACTGTGTGCATCTCTGGCCACAGAGTTTCTACTGCGTAACTGCAGAGGTGTGTAGTGGCTGAAAAATGTGTTATTTAAAGCTACATTCAAGTGACCCCAGTCAAAATGTGGCAGCCTGTATCTCCGTGTCTCCATGTCCAGCCGATTAGACTGTTGTCAGGCTTGTAAATAGGTGTTATCAGTCGATAGCGGCCTACTACACCCACTACAGGTTTTATCATCTATTAACATGATAGATCACTTAAAGAAGGTATGAAAGAACACGACAGCGACTTCTAGCGACCATAGTGAGAAGTGGAAGTCAGGCACTGTAGTATAGACAATGTAAAACTCCATAATGGGTGTAGGTTGGGAACGATGGTTGGGACAAAATACCGGGCTTTCACCCAGGAGACAGGAGTTCACATTCCGTTTGAAACAATAAGGTTATTATTTGATGTAGTTATTTTAACCCAAAACACAATGTTTTTCCCTAAACTTAACAAAGTGTTTTTTTGTTGCCTAAACATTAAGAAATTGTAGTTTTGTTGCCTAAATCTTAAGGAGTTGTATTTTTGTTGCCTAAACCTAAATAAGTTGCATTTTTGTTGCCTAAACCTTAAGGAGTTGTATTTTTGTTGCCTAACCCTAAAGAAATTTGAATTTTTGTTGCCTACACCTAAATAAGTTGTAGTTTTGTTGCCTAAACCTAAAGAAGCCTTTTTGTTTGTGTTCAAAACGTGACGTTTCATTCAGTTTTACATGTTAGAACGTGTTGTTTTTAAGTTTCACTTTTTCAACTATTGACCCACATCTATGGTGCTTATAACGACTGATAACGCCTATTTAAAGGCCTGATAACAATCAAATCGGGTACACACTATGTGTTTGCGCTGCATGGGAATGCCTGGGACTTACTGTACCCACCAACAATACCATTGTTTCAATGTAGGACGCATGGCTGCTTAATTGGAGCCTGGCACAGAGTTACTGGCAGCCATAGCCTCCGAGTGTCAGCGACCGTGGTGGTTTTTCTACATTCTTCCTCTCACTGGACAGGAGAGAGGCTACATCCATTCAACACTGGCCAGATCAGGCCCCCGTTGAGACAGTGACTGCATGCTGTGATGGAAGATGAACGGTCACATGGGCGCACCACACACAAGCACACATGGCTATTGTACCACTGCGATCAGGACATGGGTGGGTATCCATGGAAACGCGCCCCGCTCCTCCACAGCGCTCCACCAAGCTCTCCTGGGTGCCTTTACTATGTGACTGAAGAATGCATGTGTGATGCCACGTATATACTGTACATGTGACACCAAGTCCCCAGAGCTCACGCTGCTGCATTTGTACCATCACACATGTGCTTTGTTGTTTTGTCAAAGCTGCTCCTGTGCCATGAAGAAACTGAAACTGGTTTGATGAACAGTATTTATATATAGGGGTTGAGAGTTTTGTTCCTCCTTGAATTAAACATAATTAAGGTAATGATTTTATTATCAGGTCTGTAATTTCCTAATAATTTGCAAGGATATGTTCTGGAAAGAACTTCGTAATTTGGTACTAATTACAGGGAAACCGGGATGCTTCATGTTCAATCTTGATAAGCCTATGGGGGCAAGAGGTTATATTTCTGGGTTCCGGTGTAACCAGCAGATGCAAGCTAATTTTAAGACCGTAAAAAGCTAAATCATCGTCAGACAATAACCGGTGGGTTTTACGAGACTGCATTTCAGCCAATGCGATCCGCCTCTTTTGCTCTCCACATGAACATGTTTACCTACATTCAACCAAAGCTTGCTCGAACAGGATTGGTCAATACTACTCGGACTACAAATGGAAACCAGAACGCTTCCGATACCAAAATCATGTGCCGTTGCCTACATGTGAATGCAGAATCTATTTATAGAGATTACTTCACGTTAATCTGTGTACTTTCCTGTAGATGTATTTCTTATTTTTGTTGCATGTTCAGCTGACCTGCTACGGACTGACGAAAAGACTCCCGAGATATACTATAATAACAACTCTTTAAAAGTTATGATTGGATAGCTACGTTTCGGTACAGCAACCTTTTTCAGGGTCTTCCTTGATGTCGTACTGAAATGTAACAATTCAATAAATCTACCATCGTAATTTTGTTTTTACTTATTATAATGAAAATGGAAACAGTGTTCACTTTGGACGTTTCCATTAATTAATTTGAATTAATTGCTAGTGTAACCTGGAGGCTCGTCACTCATGCAAACTCCACCCCAAAAGTTCCGGTACTTTCATAAAATACTATCCCCCAACCACGGCCTTTTTTGGGGGTAAAAAGTCCTCGGAAAATGTCCCTGGAACTTAAATTAGACTCTGGTCCCTGCACAAACACAATAAGTTCCTCAAAAGGTTCTTAGTTCCCCAAATTTCCTGCGGTTGAAACGGAGCTAATGTTTTCATGTATACAGGTATAACTTTTCTTGTATGACTATATAATAAGGTCCAGATTACATCCAGGAAACCTTCTTCTGGGAATTACTGGGGAAATAATGTGGGAAATTAGTGGCCTCACTTCTCTGTTGTATTTGAACTCCAAAGACCCTGTTCAGCTTTATCAGGACTCTGTTATAATTGCTATGTTAAGGCAGCTCTTCTAAACTCTTACTGAATTATGAGTTCATTTTTTATCAAAACTGCCTTCATTTGCCAACTATTTGAAAGCAAAGCCATGAAAACTAATTAATATTGGACCTTAAAATGTATTGTTGATGTAACCCTCGGTCAGCTTTATCCCGTGTGTGGGATACGGACCCTGAACTGAGCATCAAGCCAGTGTCCAGAATGTTTGGCCGTCTGCGTGCGGCCCCTAAAGGAGGGTATAGACAAGGCTACTCCAAGGACAGTAGGGCTGGAAAAGGGGCTGTAGAGATAATAATGTTGGCCCTGTGCTGGGGGGGGGGTTGATCACTAACATCCCCTCTCTGTCCTCATCCTCATGAGCCAGATTTCTCCTCCCTTTTCTATAAGAGCTTAATCTACAGTCTGCACCGCAGCCAGTGAGGGCCTTATCAGCTGTGTGAGAGCCGGCATGTCAGCTGCAGCCTTGGCTCCCCGTCACTGGACGGACCTGGCTGAGCAGATACACACACTCAAATGGACACGCAGCCACAAGGCTAGTTCAAGTTCACACTCGGCTCTATAAGGAATACAGCAATGTTTTAGATTCAGAAGTTGTGAAAGCTTCAGAATAAATAACAGCATCAGCTTTAGGTCGCTGAATAGGGAATTGGTATTGCAGAGCATTCTGCAGTGCGCCGCCATCTTTGGAGGGTGGCGTATGGGGCTATGGTAGTCATTATCTGTCACCGGTCTATTCATCTGTCATCTGTAAATCCTTCATCATCAGAAATGTATAAAGTACGTGCAAAAGACAAATACCCATATAAAGAGAAGCTGACAGGCAATGGGGCGATATATTACTAAACTGAAGACAGCGATCTTTATGTATTAAGAGGACATTGACTGTTTGCCATTCATTACAGTCACTGATGTGTTTTGGCGTTAGTGAACACCTGTCAGTAGTTCAAAATATGTAAATCTTTGGAGGCCGATGTCCAATTTACAAACGGGTTGGTATATGACATTAAGATCTACAAGCCAATCATCCAGACAAAGATAAGCTAGCTAATGTTATGCTAACGGAATAACAACAAAACGTCGGTTAATACTGCATCATTTATCTACCGGTATCTTGTAAAATGAAACCCATAACGTTAGCCTACCTCTGACTGTATACTGTACTGTATTTACTACATTTTGGCTTTTGAATCTCATTCACTGTGAAGTGTTTTGTGTTAGCTTTTGACACTTGCAGTAGACGGATGGCACTCCTTCATCCTCCAAAAATGTCCGACTTGCTGTCGGTGACGTCACATTTCCATTCCCTATAGGTTACAGCACTGGTTCCAAATATGTTAGGCTGGTGATTATGTATAGTCAAGTAATGGTTCCCAATGCCCAGTTTAATATGAGCAATGAGCAGGTCAATCAAGTAGTTAACAACTCTCCGCCTCTGTTGTTGTGGCACGAAATTCTTTGAGGCATTAGATTTTTGTACAACTCAGCACTGAAATAAGGGTGCAGTATTCCATACATTGTTTGTACATGTATACATACTGTACATGTTATCTGTTAGTCAAACTAGACTATTTTATTTCTTGTGACACCTTATGTTTGCATCTTATGGCTCCAACAATTCTGTGCTCCAGGGATGACGTATTTTTGTAGGCCAACCAGGAAGTTAGCATCGCCCTGGGTTAATTCCCTCGACAAAAAGCCAATGGGATTTTCCGAGTGGCGAACTTGTTTATGATACTTGCACATTTTGTTCAGCAAGATGATCTTCAAGAATGAACACCTCTTTTGTGATTTTTGAAGTGTGAATGCAATCGCCAGAAGTAAAAAGCTAACGCTAGGCTATAAACAAACTACACCACGGTCACATGAGCCCGAGTATACACAACGTGTCTGTAAAAGTGGACGTATTGGTGTGATGATGTTTTTTAGTCTTGTTTAACCACTTGTTAGCGACCACCAGATGCATAAAAGCTACGAAATTCACAAGTGGGATATCTACTGACGTATTTTACGTCATAGAACAAACGTTAAATTCTCTTCAGCTTGTGTTAACCGCAGACCTTATTTCAGGCATCTAACTAAAAACCTATTCAAAGAAACCCATTGACTTCCAGACAAGGGAACCAGAAGTGCTAAAATGCTACTTATTTCCAGGTTTAAAGACTCATTCCTGTAGCACTATTCTGTGGTGTCTGTCCAGTGATTGAAATTAAATGGTTCCTTCCAAATACTGAACGGTGTTGCAGCACAAAAATAACGCATGTGCATATGTTAAAATGGGCAGCATACCACTTTAACATCTTCTCAGGCCAACTTCTCTGTGTTTGGATTCCTTTGGCTCCCATCCATTTAGACGAAATGGCATTCCTTCTAGGAAATCATAAAGATACAATTCCGAGGCTCTGTTTTTATAATCAGAAACTAGGGGCTCCTCTTTTTTTCTATTATTTTTCCAATCAAAGCCGCAGTATTTCATTCCCCCTCTCAGTGTAAAAGATTGTTTTCCTTCAGTGGTATTGCTCATGCAATAGACTGCGACCTCCACGCGTTTCACTTCTATGGAAAACATTTTCCTCCCTCCACTCCTCCATGCACAATTAATTTCAGATGTCACTTGTAGGTGGCTGGTGAATTCTTGAAATACTGGAGTGTTTTTTTTTCTCTGCCTAACTGTATTCCAGTAAGTACAAATTGGAGATCTGTGCGCAAGACAGAGCGACGGAAATGAAATGAGACAGATTGAAAACAAGCCGTGTGCTGCCGGTGCCCTACAGAGAGGTACTTATTCAAACTTATCATTAGGCCGCTGTTAGGGAGCTGGGAGAGGAAGGGTAACCATCCAAATGCCACGATCAACTTGATTAAAGTTCACAAATGACTCTGACGCTGTGGCCAGATGATGCCGTCCTATTAAGCCAGAGAGCAGTAACTACAGCTTACGTTTTTGGGTGAATGGTTAAACTGTAATAAATGGATAAGATGTAATGCTGTCTTTCCATGTGTTTTTGGACTTTTACAACACAAAATCATTGTCATTGTCTTGTGGAAAACATGGTAATCAAAGTGGAAACATGACAAATGTAAGCATTTAAGAGAAAAAAGATCATCTACATGCTTTCATCTTCCCTGCAGCTTTCGTGCCGTCATGTTGCAGTACTCTAGCCTCTGACGTCACTCGGTTGGTTAGGTCGGCTGAGTTACACAGATACAACAGTAGGGACTGTGAAATACGGAGACTGAGGAGACACTGGAGAGAAGAAAACAAAAGGGGGGACATTATTGTATTGCTCCTTGATGTAAAGATGAGTTTTACAATGTTAAAACCACGGACAAAACAGTCTATTTCATAAACCGACGCTGAAAAACGGAGATCAGTAACGTTACTGCAGCGCTGGCTCGTGGCACTGAAAGAGCCCTCCGACAGGCACGGAGTCCAGCTGTAGCTGACTGTTTCCCCATCTCCCATCCTCTCCCCTCTCTGATCACCTGTCTCTCCTCCTCTGCTGTCTCATTCAGACCCTTCAAAGACAGGGTCGCTAAGAAAATAAACACCCAAAGGACTACTTTATTCTGAAGCCCACGTTAAAGCGTTTGTTTCCGTAACTCACCGTTAGCATACCAAAACTCCCATCTCAAAGTAAAACTTAAAACTAAAGAAAACACTAGAGACATTATCTTATCAGCCTAATGTTACCTGTGTTCTCCTTTAACTAACTATTTAACTCGGTTATACTCCCAAGCCGACATGCACACGGACCGACTCGGTGGGTTGCTGTCAGCAGCAGCTTCGGGCGGTGTGGGCGCGGGAGCCCCAGTGCTTTCGGCGTTTATTTTCTTAGCGACCATGTCTTTGAACGGTCTGAATGAGACAGCAGAGGAGGAGAGACAGGTGATCAGAGAGAGGAGAGGACGGGAGACGGGGAGACAGTCCGCTGCAGATGGACTTGGCGCCAATTGGAGGGCTCTTTCAGTGCCACCAGCAAGCGCTGCAAGACCGCTCCTCAGTCTCCATCTCTCGCGGTCTCTACCATCGTATCTGCGTAACTCAGCCGAGCCAACCAACCTCGTGACGTCACAGGTTGTACTACTGCAACATGGCGGCGCCTTTACCATGAGAGCTTTTTTTTTCTTCTTTTAAATACTTACATTTGTCATGTTTATTAGAGTGGAAATCCATTTAGTAAACCAGCTTAACTTGATAGATTGATTCATTTCCACTTTAAGCTTCATTGTAACTGCACATTTAGCATGCTGATTTCTTTCAAATTACATTTCTATGGCATAAAAGGCAGTATAAGGGTCACACCAGGTCTGGTTTAGCTAATAGCTGCATTTTGGCTCTGTAAGGTATTGTGAATCAATGCTCTTCTTTCTGAGTTCCTGGGAGGTGGAGATGCTACATGGGAAGGGCGGAAACAAGCCCTTAACTCGGTGGGCTCGGTTCAGAACAATATGGGCGTGAGGGTGGAAGCCACAAAGGCAGCTCTGTATTCCAGCATGAGCTCCGAGTGGCTCTGCTGGCAGGCAGACATAGATCAGTATTGTATCTGTGGACAGTCCATGGGACCCAGCGTTCAGTCACGCCCCCACATGGGCTCATCCAGATGTGTTGAGCGTGCATCACGAGGGCGGAATCAGATGTTTATTCAAAGCAAATGCAAAAATAGAGCAATAGTACTGTATCAGTCTCATCACTACGAGTGTCTGTTGTTGTCACAGAGAACAAGGCCTCAGATTTATCTCTGCAGCTAAAATTGGGAGTGCAGATCTTGCATCAACTTTTGCACTCTGACATGAAAAATCTACACTAAGAGGTTGGATAAATATAGGCCCTGAACTAACTATGGAGGTAGCCATACTTAGAATCAACCCAAATTCCTAAAACATCTGAAAATACCTCCCAAGCCTGCTTCTGTCAAACATCACAACTCCTCGCCTCAAACAGCTCCTGATGCCTGCCACCGGCACAACAGGATTGAGGTTAGCTGTGCAGGAATGAGAGAAAGGGAACAAACATAAACTCATCCTCAGGAGTATTATCCTATTTTTGCGGCACATTTCTATTCATCTCTCCCTTCGCCTCCACCTCTGATTTTCCTCAAGATCAGGGAGAATAACGGAAAAGGCAGAGATGAAACGCAGTTTGCCGCCTCGCCCCCTCTCCCACCATCTCCCACCTTCCTCGGTGGCTCCAATTAAACCGGCCCTGGTTCCTCTTGCGTAATAAAACCCTAATAAAACCCCCTATCGGCTTCCTGTGCAGGTTCGCGGTGTGGTTAATGAAGCCGCTATCAGCTCACAGAGCAGGACAAGGTCTTATTAGAGCCAGTGGAATGTGGCGAGGCCCACTGGATCAGAGGCTCCCAGCTCATTAGAGAGCATCTGTAGCGGCCCACTTACATGGGAGACTGGCTGATTGGGTGATAGACTGGCTGGCTGACCACGCTGATTGACCTGTATGCTTTTAATGTATCCATTTTCTGTCGATGTGCCTTGCTTACTTGGTTTCTCTCGGTGATTTCAAGCTAAGGATTGGTTGAAATAATTACCCAGTCAGGTTGGCAGTCAAAAGTCCACAAAGAGATCACGGTGGTTTACATTATTAACGCCTTTGTGTAGACTTCTAGTTGACAATAGCTTCTAAAATCATTCTGATGACAGATTTTTGGTCGACAATACCAGTGAAATTGGTCTGTGTGTTGCTTTCAGCCCATTCTCGATGTCCTCAGGTCAGCTCTGTGGAGCCGGGTTAACCCTACCATGAGGAATCGTTGAGATTAAAAATTCTCAAATCCTACACATAGGTGCTTTAAATGTGTAATTAAATGTATTACATAAACCAGTAAAATTGGAAATGGTCCTTGACATATTTTACCTCTTATATATAACCTGTATTAATTAATTATACCCCTGCGACAGCGTAGTCGGGGGTATATAGCTCTCCGCGTGTCCGTCCTTCCATCTGTTTCGTTTCTGGAGCAGAACTCGGAAACTATTTAACTTAGGAACTTCAAATTTGGTCATTGACAGTGTGGTCTAGTTGTGCCTTTTGGGGAAAGTCCAGGATGGACTTGAGGAAGGTGAGCTAATGAAGAGCTTCATTGTGCTCAATAGACTAATTCCATTAGTTCCTAAAGGGCAAAACTTTTGACCCTGCTTTAGTAGGGATCAAGCAGTGAGCGGGGATATGTGAGCCATGCTCACTTTTGCCTTGTTTGACCATAGGGGACAGTGCAACAAGTTGTAAACATCTTATCACCCTAGGCGCAGTTTGAACTTTAATGTTGGAGGGTTCACAATAAAAACACAAGGGAGGCACGCAAGTTATATTCATTCAAAGGAACCGTGTGTAACATTTTGTGGGATCTATTTGCAGAAATGGAATATAATATTCACAACTATGTTTTCATGAGTGTATAATCACCTGAAACTAAGAATCATTGTGTTTTCGTTAGCTTAGAATGAGCCCTTCATATCTAAATAGGGAGCAGGTCCTCTTCACGGAGTCCACCATGTTGCTCCGCCATGTTTCCTAAAGTAGTGTTATTATGGTAAAGATGGCCTCTGATAAAAAAAAGACTGATTTAATCGATCAATGGCTTTATTCAAATGGAGGATTTTGTTCGCAGATTTCTTTTTTTAGGTTGATGACGTCACAAAACATGACAAAAGACATTCGGTACAGCTCTAATATTTTTCTGTGCACAGTCAGTAGATGCTACTGTAAGTGGATACATTGATATCTGCCTTATTGATGGATTGCCAACTGTTGGACGCTGTAGCAGATTTTTAGAAGGCAAATTGTTCCTTTCACTACATGAGGTGGGTGACGATACTTTGCAATAAGCAACAGTTCAGACAACTAGTTCAGAAACATTGCTCTTTAAAGATTATACCTCAACAATAAATCACTCCGTGAATCAGTCAGTGTTTTATGTGCTCCTTATTATCGCTGTAAACCCTTAAATATGGCTGTGCTGTCACTATACTATACTACTTTTACCTTTCACTTCATGCACTGCTATGCATAATAGTAGCATTCAATCTCATGCATTATTTGGCCTCGCATGCTACCCCTTAAGCGAAGTCAGTAGGTCACATCAAGAAAGGTTACGAGGGTTAAGCTCCCTGGGGCTTTCATGTCAAGCAAACCCATTAACCAGCCGATCATTGTTCATTTCAGTCGTTGGCTTTAAGTTATGTTCAGGTTTTGCATGTCTAATACCTCCTGGCCCGGTAGCCCTTTGCATGAGGAAGCATCCCATCATCCCATCATCCCATCATCCGTCCGAAGGGGCCCCTGAAATAGAGCATCATTGTCTGAGAGTTGGGAAGAGGCCGATGTTGTGTGTGTTGCATTTCCTCTGCTGCCGGGGTGGAGTTCATTAGAGGTCTTCTGACTGGAAAGAAGGAGTAAAAAGAAAAGAAGAGGGACAGACATTTTTGGAGAAGCGAGAGGGGGGATCGGAGCCTGACTGGGGGCCCGGGAGAGACGGGCCTTTCCTCTAAAGGGATTCATTATGGTAACACGATAGCCCTGTCTGGGATAATGGAGCGGAGAGGAGAGGAAGAGGCCATGCGGGCGAGGGCTGAGAGCAGCGTGATGTTGATGCTTTTTTCCTGGACGGAGGCCCTTCTCCGCAAAAATCCGGCCTCAAATGCTCTGTAACAAGAGCTGTGTTGTGGTTTTGAGAAAACCCCAAAAGCTGTTGTGTCGGGGATGGAGAGTTCGTACCAATTCAGCTGATGCTGAGGCAGATAGGAGTCCTTGGAAAGCGGTTAATCTCGGGATGGTGGAGTGCACTGAAAGCTCAATTGCTACAACAGGGGGGAAAAAAATTATTTCAGGACACCCAAAATAGATTATTTCTCTTATCGTATTTCATTATCCTTCCTCATGCATGAATGTGGAAAAAAGGCAATTCTGTAAAGCTATTTATTAAAAATTGTCTTTGATAAGAATGTGAATCAAGAGCCGTGTTTTCATCTGGGTTCATTTTCTCCAACATAATGTATGAGCTGAGTGCAGGGCGTGCCTTCCTCTGCCGTGTTTAGGTAGCAGGCGTGGGGGTAAAGAGACACGGGCCAGAAGCCTCCACGCTCCAACAGCAGGTTTCAATTCCCCACCAGAGAGGCAGGTTAACTTATGCAGACACCAATATGTGAATTTGCCCAGGTTTATTTTCTTTTGATTAAATAGGCATTTGGGGCATGTGCAGCCGGGCTTGAGCCTCTATAATGCCTTTATTCTCCTGGCCCTCGCCATGGGGACGGAGGAGGGAGGGAGACGATGTGAGAGAGTAGTCGCATTGGGAAAGCACAACACAGTCTCAGCAGTTTGTGAAATAGTCACAAAATTCAATCTATTTGGTTTGTGTACATAGGCACGAATTTCCCTTTTTTTTTTCGTGACGTGAGCACGACTTTCAAATGCGTATTTTTCGTGTGTTTTCCTTCGTCCAGCAACACTTGACGCACATGTCAATTTCCGCTCCAGTCTTTTCAAAATAAAACTACTTGGTTAGGTTTAGGAAAAGATCAACTTGGTTAGGCTTAGGCAACAAATTACTTAGATAGCTTTAGGAAAAGATCGTAGTTTGGGTTAAGATAACTCCAGAAGTGATGTAACTTAAGCAAACAAATAAATCAACTTTGACTTCCGGTTTCACACGGGTCACGAACACCGGTCTCCTTGGGCAAAAATCCTGTGATTTTTGACCCACCCATCCACCCCGACCTCTTCCCTATGCGGCGTTCGCCACTCTCTATACTTCCCGGTTCCCAATTACGTGGATTATATACAAATTGATTGTGTGCTGACCATCACGGAAAAAAATAATTTCGTGTCTATGTACACGAATCAATACATTCGATTTTATGACTATTTCATGAGCTGCTGTACGACTGGTCTGGAAAGCCGCAGCAAGGGAAGAAGTGCTAGTAGTCTGTTTCTTTCTCCCGACTCCTCTCCTCTATTCCCTCTGACACCTTCGTCCTCTTCTCCATCGTCTTCTCTCCCATGTCAGCGCATGAAATTCCACACATGCCTTTAATTTGGAATGAGGTAGCTCAGGAGTGAAGTTATCTTACCCCTGTGGAATTTTCCACTCTTGCCTCCGACGTGAGCCAAGAAGCAATTAAGCAAGTGGGGTGTATTATCGAATTGGGAAAGCGGGGCGACTGCCGCCTGTGAATGAAAGCAAATGCGGCGCTCGCTTCTGTTTGTTCAGGCCAGTGTTTACCGGAGAGGGAGAGTGGCAGGACGGAGCGATAACGATGAGAAGGTGAGAGGTGACGGAGGGATAGATACTGCAGTCCTCTCTGGAGTCTGTGCTAAAAGCCGCTACAAGCACAGAGGATGAATTGAGAGAGGATGGGTGAAAGAATATTTATCTTAACCCAGATGCTCGTTATCTTTCACTCATTCAGAAAATGTTTGCCCATTACCCCTCACATGATGAGCCAAATCTCAACTGAGTCATGTCTTTTAATAGGCTCCACAGCCCCGACGGAATAATGACCACTGTTACATAAAAATGGAAAACATTTTATACATCCCACAGAGCAACTCCTCTTCCGTCTCGCTCGTCCTCCTCTGGGGAAATCTGCGAGCCACGAGTAACCCAATCGCAGACGTGCGTGATGGATCCGTCAGATATGTTAGATCCGTGGCTCTGCGTTTGACCGCTTGGCCTGCTTTTGTACTCACGTCCTTGGTTTGGTTTCTGCTCCCTTTGTCTAACTGCCGAAGAAAAAGCTGGGTTATAAAAAGAACAGTGACGGAAGGCCTTTGAAGTTTTCTGCGAGAAAACCGTGAGGAGGAGTGGGGAAACAGTTGGGTCCCTTCTACTTGAAATAGCAATTATGCTAACGCTTTGATATTTTGGATCTGGGAGCACGCGTTCAAGCCTCCCATTCTCAGAGAGGAAAATTCCCATTCTCCTGAATAATAACCACATTGATGTTCCGAAAAAAGATCTTTATTCTAGAGAGTTCAGAGACATGCGCCGCTTTTTTCTCCCCGAAATCTGAGAATAAACCTTCCTTTTCAAACACTAATTGATATAGAATCTAATGACCGGCTCCTTCTTCTTCTTCTTCTTCTCTCTCTGAGTAAATGGCTCTATGCCAGCTGCACAGCTAAAAAGAGAATTCACTGTGTGTTAACAGGCATCGTATGAAATATAGGCTACGCTCAGGCCCTGCTCTAGTTTCCGTTTGTTCAGGTCATAATCTGAGAAAATATATTGGATCTGCAAAAGGGATTCTATCTTGACTGATATATATTACAAATAGGAAGGGGCTCCTCAGGGTGCAACCGCACTTTGGCAGTCAGTCATCTTCTCCGTCACCTAGAGTCGGGAAAATGCATGACTGTGCCGCTATGAGCTATTATCAGGAAGTGAAGAGAGGACAACTCTGAGGCCTTATTGCACCAGTTTCAGTTACATGAAACCCACCCCTGCTGTCTGGCCAACTCCTGCTCTACGCCCTGTGCTGCAAATGAAAACATGGGTGTGTGCCGGAGAAAGAGGGAAGGAAGGAAGAAATAGCTGTCTTTTTTTTTCCTGAAATCTCTTCTTTTTTTTCTTCATCTGGCTATTGAAGATATCCAGAGATTGAAAAAAACCTTGCAAAGCAATGTGATGACAAGCGACGTACGATCATGGAGACAGAGTGAGAGATAGAGATTTAGACGACAGCAAAGGCAACCCAGTCGCCAGAAAAAATGGTGGCGTTGTACGTTCCTGCAAACCACAGGATATGTTGAATGTAAATGTTTCTGAACCAAAAAGTTTGATATCAGCCTCGTATCACGCTTGCAGAAACGCATAATACCACGTGGTTACCATTGTGAAACAATTGGTTTGGTTTAGGCAACAAAACTACTTGGTTAAGGTTTGAAAAAAGATATTGGTTTATATTAAAATAATAACATAACGTAACAACGTAACTGGCATAACTAAATAAAAAACGCCCTTAGTGGACTTGTTTATACTTACTTATGCTTGTTACGTAACATTACGTAAGTAGCATAAGAACATTACACAACAAACGTAGAGTCAACGTTTACTTTTGGTTTTACATGGGACATGAACAATGGTCTCCTGGGTGAAAGTCATGTGTTTGTTTAACCCATCCACCACCCCTCCCATCCGCCATTTGTGGACTTTCTCGCTCTTCATACTCATAACTTTCAATTCACAGCTTCTCCATATACTACGCCACTTACTCTTCCCAAATGCGTCCATATAAAAAAACACATTCCACATTCAACATATCCGTGGTTTGCAGAAACGTACAATGCTGATATTTTTTTCCTGGCTACTGGGATGTGTCAAGTTCCTTCTAAATTGCGTGTAAAATGTATTTAATTGTAAAATAATTAATTACATTAGTTTCAAGGTCATTTTGACAAATGGCAGATGGAAAGCGGAGAGAACATGTTTTGTTTGTGAAAGTTAGTAACAACGTCACTAAATAACAACCGCCCTTAGCAAACTTTCTTATGTAACATTACGTAACAAGTGTAACAGCGTTCCGTAACAAGCGTAACAACGTTACGTAACAAGCATAACAACGTTACGTAACAAGCGTAACAACGTTGCTTAACAACGTTGCTTAACAACGTTGCGTAACAATGATGGGGTAACATGAGTAACAATGTTGCGCAACATGCGTAACAATGTTGCGTAACAAGGTTGAAAGTGATACAAATATGGTGCAAGTCCTGTGATTGATTGGCCAATCCACCTCCCCTCCTACACGCCCTTAATTGACTTTCTCGCTTGTTATAATCATTATAGAGTGCTACAGGAATGGGTTATCATTTTAGCACTTCCGGTTCCCTTGTCTGGAAGTCAATGTGTTTTTTTTATGTGTTTTTAGTTAGATGCAATGAAATAAGGTCTGCGGTTAACACAAGCTTAAGATATCTTAACCTTTTTTTCTACGATATAAAATATATAAAATATTACCCCACTCGTGAATTTCAAAGCTTTTACAAGAGCTAACAAGCGGCTAAATGAGAATACTAAACATCATCACGCCAACTCGTCCGCCTTTACGGCCTCGTTGTGTATACTCGTGCTCATGAGACCATGGTGTAGTTTGTTTATAGCACAACGTTAGCTTTTTACTTGTTCACTGGTGATTGCATTCACACATCAAAAATTTGTTCGTTTGTGGAGATTATCTTGCTGAACAAAACTTGTAAGTATCATAAACATTTTCTGCAATAATCCAAAATCCAATGGAACAATCCCATTGACTTTTTGTTGAGGGGTCCAGGGGGATGCTAACTTCCTGGTTGGCCTACAAAAATACGTCATCCCTGCAGCACTTTATTTTACCATGTAACTATCAATAACAGTCGCTCCATATATTGCGCCACTTGCTCTGTGCATTGTACTGTCTCACTTGTTTTGACCTAATGCAAAAACTGTGGTTATACCTTGAAGGTTTTCCTG
>CAKAOH010003830.1:0-10651 GCA_916701665.1 Sebastiscus tertius
AGAGTGTCCGATGTCATTAGGCTATAAGCAAATAAAAAGACCTCAAATCTATCTTCTTATCTTGTTGGTTTCTTATTCTGTCAATATAAGAAGACACACGATACTATTCATCATTATAATAAATTATTAGTTCTGCGTTATTATGAAAAAATATAGATGCATTTCTAGGGGGTTCAGTGAGCCCCCTGAACCAACGCAAACTGCGTCATGTGGTGAATATTGGACTTACATTTGTTACGTGGCCAGAAACACAACCCCACATAAATGCTAACGTTGCTCTATATCTGCTGGATTTGTAAATAAGCGAACATATCAAATTTACGAGATGACAATATGTCAATGTCGTGTTCAGCTTGTTTCTGCTGCCTCCAAGTGGCCAAGAAATCAGTTGATGCGGGTTTAACCATCTATAACATAAAGCGCTGTGACCTGGGGCAGAGCTAATGTGCTTGATCTAGTATGCTAGAAAGTTAGCTCGTGGTGTAACAGACAGAGGTGCTTTGTTATCACAGACGCAGCTCGTCAAGATGAGCGACACTTATTGTGGCGTGAGCTTGAACAACTGCGGCGGAAGAAGCGATACGCTCTGCTGCCTCGAAGCAAAATATTATGTACTGTAGCTTCCATTACATGATTGATCTACAACCTTATTGCTTTGCTCTGATAACAGACAGATGCACGTCTCATTCAATCACTCCTCCAGAGCTCTGTGCATCCTCTCTCCCCATCACTTTGCTCCTTCTATTCTTATATACATAAATCTTCAGGGGATGACCCTCTAAGACCTCTTTACATCTGACATGCACGCTACGTTGCCCTCTCTGTTTCCCCCCCACCCCCTTTCCCTCCCTGTCTTCATCTCTCTCCACAGAGGGAGTCAGAGAGACAATGAGCTCAACATCGAGGCCCAGTAATGACTCCCAGCCTTGTTCCTGATTAAAAACACACCGGGTGCTTCTGCACTCCGCAGGCAGCCATGAGGCCTTCCCCTCCTCACACCACAGGGCCTGAGATGGGATCGAGCCTCAACACAGCTCTATGCCCAAGAAAACAGAACAAAAAAATCCAGTGTAAGCCTTACCCACTGTAGCATTCAAAGGTCTTGTCCCAACTAGTCCAGGCCTAATTCCACAGGCAAGTCTTCATTTAGTCTAAGGGTGCCCAATTACCATCATTAACCCCAACCTCAGCCAAAACCATAACAAAACCATAGCAGAGGCTGCCTACAGTCCCTGGCTCGGATACACCGAGGGTGGGGCCAAAATATCCTGTCACATATTTGCACATCTTTTAAAGCGTGTTGGGTTTATCTTTCACACTACTACTCAACTCGGGTTCTTATGTTATCAAGTATTCAAGTACTGAAGCATATCAATGCTACAGATTTGCTGTAACTCCACACATGGACACGTCAGAGAGTCAGTATGCGACGGTGGGGGCGGCAGCACCTTTACCTTTACCTCTCCATGTCCATACTTGGGCCGCCAAATTACAGGCGAGCTCCGCAGAGAGACTGTTTATTGCATCTGACCAGCTCACTTCCTCTCCATACCAAAGGCATTGCATGCTGAGCTTTATTTTGATGTGGCGTGTAAGCACAATTAGAGGTCCCATAAAAGCAGGGAGAGGGGGGGGAAAGGAGTTTTGTCCATCTGTCGAGTGTTAAGGGGGTGGGCACGGGGGTAGCGATCATCAGAGCCCCACGCCTCTCCGTTGTTAGAGCGGCGGGCATTGATGCAAACAGCCTTTAGTGCCAAACTAGAGCCCGTGTGTGTGTGTTTGTTTCTGCACACGTCTGTGTATTTTCTCAAGGGGGCCTCCTTGAGTTTCAGATTTCAAGGCCTTGCAGATCGATGCAAAGTAGGTACTAGTCGGCACGCACGCAGAGGAACACACTGACATGGCAAACAAGAGCAGATACAGTGTGGACTTTTCCAGAAACATTAGGCATTAAGCATCCTTCCAAAGGCTCTTGGATCCCTAAATCTGTACGGCTCTTTTAGGACAGGTGAGTAATGTGATTTATGGCCTATCAAATAGGCTCAGTTACCAAGTTGCATGCAAATACACTTATTTGCCGAGAGTTAGATGAAAAGATCAATACCATTCTCACGTCTGTACAGTATTTATGAAGCTACAGTCAGCAGCCAGTTAGCTTAGCTTAGCATCTAAGACCAGAAACGGGGAAAATGCAAGCCTGGCTTCATCTTTGTCTTCGTCAACACCTCTGTTGGGACTAACTGGCCCAATACCGGTAGCCACGGTGGTGAATGGAACCCTCCAATATGTCCTTGACGTGCATACCTTGATTTAATCCTTAGTGCTTGATTCTTGCTGTAGTTGTAGATTGAAGACTGCAGTTTCGTTAGCTGTGCCAGTACTTATGTAATATTTAGAATCTAGCTCATTGTTTTTGTGTTAGTTTTTGCGGTAAGAACCATTACATCACCAAACACACTGAGTCTACCCACCTGTGTCTATTTATTACTTGATTGTGTGGCATGACTCATCATCACCAACATGTTGATGGCGTGGCATACTAATACCCACAAAATGTAAACAAAATGTAACCAGAAAACACCCATATTGGCTCCAACAACCTCTAGTTTACAGGTCACGAATGAATACGTTGTTTGATCTGTAGAAAAAAATCAAACTAACAGCATTTCACAGGTTTACATTTGGTTATGTGCTGGACTATTTGTTGGTCGGAACCAGCGACTTCTTGGGTTGCATCCGACATTCAATACTAACATGCTATTTAGTATGCTAAAACAGTATGTGAGATTTTTTTAGTATGTCCGAAACCTTAGTATGAAACCAATAGTATGCAAATTGCATACCATTTCCGGTGAAATATTACAGTATGCAAACACTGGGCACTACGGCAGCATAAATATCCCACAATGCAATGCGGTATGGAAGACAACATTCATAACAGATGTTGGCGGACAGCTCAGTAACATCATTGAAGCTTCAATTTAACTGCTACAGGCATAATAAATATTTTAAATCAATTCCGACTTTGATTCTCACAAACCGTCGTTTTGGTCACATCAGGTTGGCACGGGTTACCATGGTTACAACCGGCCAGGAGGCTCTCAGGAAGTGACGATGGAAATTACTGCTCAGTGCGTCTGAAAAGATACATACTACTGTTTATTCACACAAAAGTATGTTCAACGATAGTACTTATATTGGGTTTGTACTACATAATATGCGATTTCGGACAAAGCCTTGGACCCTTTACACTGGTTACCTGGCAACTACTCCTAGCCAAGAAATAGTAAAAGACTAATTAACATGTTTGCGCTATGTGTGTTTTTTTTTTTTAAACTAACAAGATACACTCACCGGCCACTTTATTAGTTACACCTGTTCAATTGCTTGTTAACACAAATAGCTAATCAGCCAGTCACATGGCAGCAACTCAATGCATTTAAGCATCTAGACGTGGTGAAGACGACTTGCTGAAGTTCAAACCGAGCATCAGAATGGGAAAGAAAGGGGATTTAAGTGACTTTGAACGTGGCATGGTTGTTGGTGCCAGACGGGCTGGTCTGAGTATTTCAAAAACTGCTGATCTACTGGGATTTTCACGCACAACCATCTCTAGGGTTTACAGAGAACGGTCCCAACAAGAGAAAGTATCCAGTGAGCGGCAGTTGCGTGGACGGAAATGCCTTGTTGATGTCAGAGGTCAGAGGAGAATGGGCAGAGTGGTTGGAGATGATAGAAAGGCAACAGTAACTCAAATAACCACTCGTTACAACCAAGGTATGCAGAATACCATCTCTGAACGCACAACACGTCCAACCTTGAAGCAGATGGGCCACAGCAGCAGAAGAACACCTGGTACTAGCACCGGCCACTTTATTAGGTACACCTTGTACACCTTGTACCTAATAAAGTGGCCGGTGAGTGTATAATGGTTAATTTGTGAGCTTTAGAGGTGCAAGTAGGTGTTAACTTTGGACAGAGCCAGGCTAGCTGTTTCCCCCTGCTTTCAGTCTTTATGCTAAGCTACGCTAACCAGCTGCTGGCTCCAGCCACATATTTAGACTACTGCACAGACATGAGAGTGATAGCGATCTTCTCATCTAACTCTTGCCAAAAAGCAAATATGTGCATTTCCTGCAAATGTCCAAGTTTAAGTTCAATGTAGTTACTTGATTTTGTAAAAAAGGGGAAATTGGTCATTTTTTAACAATTCCCAAGATCAAATTCACTGGGGAGAAAACACAATGGATGCCTATTGTACCCACGTCATTACCTCTAAACAGCTCTTCACTGGATTCTTTTAGAGGTGTGTATTAGTAATGTGAGAGGTAAGTAGTCTGGAAGTGCATTTCAGTGTAAGCCTGAGGGGCTCCATCTCCGGCTCTGGGCAGCTCTCCTACCTGTGAAGCCCTCGCATGAGTCATTTTTTCAAAAAATGCTCCTTTTGTGTTGTTGGTTTATGTGTGGCACTTAGAAATGATTCCCACATTAGAATTTTTACGGCCCAATAAACTTGAGAGAATCGTACCAAATTGGCTGGTCATATTTAGTAGCTTTATAAGGAAGCGTATTAAGGTGTAATTGCTTTCGGTGGGGGGGGGGGGCAAGCAGCAACTGAGGGAAACTGAGGCATAGGTGAGGTTACAAAATCGCCCCGTGCGCTCTGGAGGGACACTGTAGTTTTTTGTCTGCTGCTCGGGAGTTTCCAATCACTGTCAGGAAATATGGAGTGTATTAGAAGATTTCATATAATAACTTCGTTTTATTTCACATTTCCGAAAAAAAAATGAAGTTTTTACATTGTGGTAAAATGTAGCCTGAAATAAAACCATCTGTTTGCTGTTTAGCTTTGCCAGCATATGGGATCCTCTGATGACAATGATTGAGGGTAGGAAGAGAGAAGATCCCCTTGTGTAGCCTATCCCCCCCCCAGGGGATCAAATCTGCTCACAATGAATGTTTTTTTCACAGTGATGTGATAGATGGAAGTGTGCAGAAGTGTTACAAAACAAGCTTTCTCATCCATGTGCAATACTGCAACACCCAAAGAGTTGATATATGAATCCCAACTTCCACCTCTGTGCCTCGTTCAATTCACATAAAAACATGGGATAA
Organism: Sebastiscus tertius; assembly: GCA_916701665.1. NCBI lineage: Eukaryota > Metazoa > Chordata > Actinopteri > Perciformes > Sebastidae > Sebastiscus > Sebastiscus tertius. The sequence goes on from CAKAOH010003830.1 coordinate 5,116, forward strand.
AGGATCATTATGCCAATTCCATTCATTAGGATTAATTGAATTTTTCAGATACAGGTGAGACCGGAGAACAGCTTTTTTTTTTCTAAGGGGAAACAAGTGAAACAGATCATCCCCGCTTTGTCACGTGGTGCCCGAAAGAATCTCTCCCTGTGTCTCTCTCCCCAGCAGAAAGTTCATGCCACTGCATGTTTTTTCCTCTTCTGGGGTTTTTTCGGCAGTGTAGCATGGCATGAGGCGCACTGAGGAGCCTTTCACCGGCTTCATCTGATACCGCTGTGACTCGGAGCAGGAGCTGCACTACAGGCCAGGATCGACATGCATGGGTTAGTAGGTCAAACAAGGAGCTAGTCTTTCGACAGAGTTCGGAGGCTGGGTCAGACTAATGTGATTTATCAATACGGCACATAAGTGAATCATTGTCCGTAATGGCCGTGATAATCCCCGAGACAGACCGTGGACGGGATTGGTCCAGGAGTTGGGGGTGGGTGAAGGTGACGTTGTTCTGGACTTGATGTCTTGATTAGAGCATCAGGAACATGCACCTGCAGAGTGTCCGTGTGTCTCCCTTTTTTCTCACACACACACACACACACACACACACACACACACACACACACACACACACACACACACACACACACACACACACACACACTCAGATTTACACTCATGGAGGCTTGGCTGATGGGGCCTGGGAGAGAAAAGACAGAGCTCTGTTCCTTGACGCCGGAGCTCAGGCTCAGGTCAAGACTCGGCTCGCTGTAATCCCTCTCAGGTGATGCTGTTCACATTCAGCCGTTTCCAGCTGATCTGCTTAAATATGCCTTCCTCATCCCCTAAAAAGCCCCCACCTCTCCTCTCCTCTTCTCTCCTCTCCTCGACCAGCACCAACCTCCTCCACGCCGTCAAAAACTCAGATCACTTTTCAGCATTTCCCTTTAAAGCGATGAGTGAAATAAACAAACGTCTTCTGTTTAACAGAATACAAAGTGCTCACATCACCTGGATTTAGAGCGGCACCATGTGAGTACGCCTCGCTAACAGACGTGTCATCTGTGGGGCCTTTTTCACTTTTTCCAAAAGTGGCAGCAAGGCTGGTTTAAAGAGCAGCCTCCTCCCCGTTAGACACTTAATCAACGCGTTATATTGCGCCGAAGTACCGGGTTCCAACATTAACACTTACACCACAAACCTGGGACTACGTGTGAGCTTTCAGCACACTGAGGCCTGATTTCCAGGGCTTACAAAGAGAGGCCACTGTGTTTGAATTATCTGCATCCAAAGATGCTTTAATTCTTACATTTAAACGGCCAAAAACTGCATTAGACTTCCAAATCATCCAATGAATCTTTTTTTTTGCTATATTATCAACAAACTAAAACCACAAAGTCAATTCACAAGCGTCAAAGAGCATCAAGTTTCCACACTCTTTTTTTATGGGTTTCTGTGTTGAAAGAAGGGCATGTTCAGCCACAAATCACGACTGTTTTCTGTGTGTTTTGGCATCAAAAAGTCACCACACACACCCTTGTTGCCGACTGTCATCAGCGGTGCAAAATGTCATGCATCTCTGACCTCACTCCCTCCACCCTGAATTAGTTTCATCTAATCACGTTTGTCCTTTCAAAAAACATCTGGGAATGCTGTTAAAGTAACAGATTACACAGTTGAATGTGATCTGAAACATGCTGCGGCCCGTTGGGAATTCAAATTTGGGATTTCTGGGTATAGGCGAGGAAGGGTTAACAGTATCGCATGGCAACTTTTCACCACTCTCGGCTGCTATTACCTATTCATTACCTGTTTAAACGTCTCAGGGCCCCACTGTGTGTCTCTGTTCCCTTCAGGCAGCGTTGGTACTAGAGCCGGATTTTATGTAGTCAGCAGGTGGCATCATTAGCCAGAGAATAAAAATGAAAAGTAATACCCCTGTGTCTAGCTATGATATCATAGAAGGGCTCATTGGCACCATTTCCCCGCTTCAAGTGGGCCGGATAGGGGGTAAGGAGGTGTAAATTTAATATGTTCTGTCATCTGTTTTATATGAGAAAAAAAAAAAATGCATATGCACAATCACCGCAGCCAAATGGGAGGTTGGGTCATGCCATGCAGAGAGTGAGCAAGACAAGATCAGCCCAGAAACCACACAGAGATCCCAATCTCGCCTCCGCTCATACATTTCAGCGGGCTCCAGTCATACGCAGTGACTGTTTTCCTCCTTGACATCCCCCTAATTATAATGGCATCTCCATCCCTCGCACCTCGCTCGGTCATGTGGCTGCATGCGCACACAGTATACCAGTAGCAAAACTTTTTCATGCGTGTAAAAAAGAAACTGAAAAAGACATTTTGTTCAATTACGCAGGATGTGTTTTGTTACCCATAAAAACAGCTACACGCCTGGGGAGCACGGTGTGGCCAAATTGAGTTTCTAACGCGTCTGGGTTCTCAGCACTCAGGTTTTGGATGGCTCCCCGTGCACGCCAGACAGGCTGCGTGTGTAAAGCTGTCACAGGAACCTTGAGGGCTAGAAAAATATTCAAGCATTTCTGGGTCTATTGGACAATGATCTCTTACACATGCTTCTTTCAATATAACCGTGATAAATAAAGGAAGGAAGCAAATACCGAACACTTGGCCGGCTGCCACCGCTTGCTAGAATGGCACTTTTGGCCCCCCCAAAACACACACACACACATACACTTCCAACATTATTGTTAAGGGCAAAACCTGTACATATTTGCATTGGATTAGTTTGACAAGTGTAACATCCGCTCTGAGAGCTGGGGGTAACAATGTGTAGCTTATAGTGCCCAGCTTAAAGCTGTTCTTGAGGTCAAATGTGTAAGTTAACCTCTTGATCTCATCCATTGGTTAGTCCACCCCCCTCTCTCCCTTTCTCTCTCTCTCTCTCTCTCTCTCTCTCTCTGTCTTTCTCACACACACACCACACAGATAAAAAGATACCTAAAGACACATGTTAGGTCTGGATTTGCTGCTTGACCATCCAGATTTAAGCAGTTGATCAAGAAAATGGCATTCCATCCCGTATATATATATATAGCCTGCTATCTGAGATCACACAGTCCTCAGAGAAAGAAACACACAGAGGAGCTGAGAAACGTGTGTGTGCCAGTACCCCGCAGTGATTGCCTGATTATTTGCAGATGGGCAGTGGAGGGCTTGTGGAGGGCTTGCAGAGTGTGGAGGTTCCCCCTGGCACGCAGCGCATATGATTAAATCTGTGATTGCCTTACAATTTACAAGACCTCTCTCTCTCTCTGACTTTAAATGAGCGGTTCTACTGTACTGACACACTATGCAAAGGACTGTTAACCCAAAAAGTCCGCTACCTCTCCGTGTGCGCAACTCGGACTCCTCTCATGGTCACCCTGAGGAGGATCTGGGTGTAATGTGTTATGTCACCGGTCTGTGGGGGCCACTTTCCTAATCCCACTGTCTCCTCATTCATTCACAGACTAGAGTAGAGTAGAGTAGAGTTAGAGTAGAGTTTAGTGTTTACTAAGGAGCTGATCTCCTCCTCCACTCCCGCGCCTCTGCTGAGCGATTGTTCTGCGGGTTTCCTACCAACTGTTCAAAGTGCTTATGAGATCAATTAAAAGCAGCTTAGGGGGGGCTGGAGTGGAGATGTGCAATTCATAAGTCAGAGGAAGGGGATTCCGTATCTATTGATGAAATAACTCACACAATACCACCCCCCCCCCCCTCCCCTCCTTTAAGCCGCCAGGCAGCTCTCTATAGACCGATACGCACCAGCAGCTTTTTACCAGTTTCACATGTAAATCCTATAGGGAGCCCTTTGTTGCGGCTACAACACCGGGAAGTCGCGTTAATAGTCCGTCTGACAAACGTGGTTTCAAGTACAATTAGCCGATACAATGACGCAACATGTTTTCATATTGTTCATTTGGGAGAGCCACACGCGTGGCCAATTTTGCGCACATTTTACGCATTATAGCTACCAGCTCTGAGATCGGTGCATAATGTGGAAAATCAGATTTTTACGAGGTTCATGAATCAGATCAGATGCTGCGTAAAGTGTTAAGCCTTAAAATACTATTTTCTCACAGCGTGAATTTCTGGAATGTTTCTGATAATCTGTGTCGGATCGGAAACTCTCACCTGGGAGGGTTGTTTTTTTTCTTTCTTTTTTTTAATCAAACTGAGATAGTCATCATCAATATTTGATGTGTGACTGTATGGACCGTGCACACGCGGACGATTAGCAGAAGGTGTGAGCAACCTTGTTTGGGACTGTTTCCTCTCGTGAACCCAAACAAAGTGTTTCAAAGCCATCTGTTAAAGTGTAAAGGATGCTGCTCTACAGACCTGTAGGTCTACAGTCCAGTCTTACCTCTCTTGTTTCTCCTCCAGCGGTTGGACGGCGCCTGACAGTTGCTGTACTCCATACAGTTCAATACGATCAGGGCAAAGGAGAAGAGTCGAAACTGCATCTGGACGGCGATCTGTTGTCCGGACTCCAGTAAAAAGGTGCCAGCGGGGCTCGGGATGGATTCTGTGACTTTGTAATGTCCTCCTCCAGTTTCTCTAGTCGATCCTCAGATGTGTCAAACATCAGACGGGATGCGACATGTTCTCACGCCGCCAGATCGGGATCATCTTCTGAAGCGCGCTGATCCTCCAGGCAATAAAAGAGTCCGCTCTGGAGCGCTGCGGGGAGAATGACAGAAAGGAGGTTATACTGGGAGAACAGTGGAATCAAATCAACACCTTCCGAAACAATGATGCGGGGGTTGATAACAGGGGGATTAAAACAACAAAAAAAGGAATAGATCTTCTGTGTGTTAATGTGTTGGAACAATCACAGATGCAAAAGAGCAATGCTCAAAACGCCCCTTCCAAGAAATAAAAGCGCAGCCGTGCGTAATAGTGGCCAAGACGTTCCGTGAGAGAGCGTGTCGGTGTCGGTGTGTACCTTTGCATCGGATGAAGTGTAATCCCGAATTCGGTCCACTCTTAGGTTCCCTCTGAGTGCAAGTGCGGCTCGGGACCGTGCAGCATCCCTCTGTGTGTGTGTGAGCAACTTGTGTCTCCAGAAGAGAACAGAGGTCCGAGGAGGAGGAAAAAGGTGGTCGCGGTGAAGAGGAGAGGAGGGGGTTTCCTTTCCTCCTTTCTGTTAAAGCTTAGATTCCGTTTACCTGCGTTTCCTCACGCCTGTCCGGTCCGCGTCCCGTAGCGCAGCACAAACAAACTCACATGTGCTGCTTTCTCTAAAAGGGAGAAGGAGAGGCGGCTGGTTTAGCGCGCTGTTGAGGTGGAGCTGTGAGTTTAGCGCGCTGCTGCTGCTGAGGTTGACTGACTGACTGACTGACTCCTCTCTGACTCCAGACTGGTCCTGATGCTTGCTGCCTTTTTCCTCATATAGAGCCGCGCTGCCGTCACGTGTGGAGATCTCTAGTTTAGTGTTTCTTCTTATTTCAGATGTTGAGGATGACATTTAGTGGAGTGGGGGGGGGGGGGGGGGGGGGGGGGGGGGGGGGGGGGGGGGGGGGGG
>CAKAOH010003830.1:10671-45286 GCA_916701665.1 Sebastiscus tertius
TAGTGGTGTCCCCCCCCCCCACCCACACACACACACACACACACACACACACACACACACACACACACACACACACACACACACACACCTCAGACCCCCACGCACTCACCCCCACACTGGCCGGTCTATACGAGGTGGCCTCTGGGTCCTAGTGAGCGTGAAAAGATGGAAACATCCCACAGGAACAAAAAAGTTTGTCTTTTCTTATAGTGGATGTGAGAGCGCAGCCCGTCTGCGGCGGGAAAAAGGTGACTTTATTGTAGCTTATTTGAACATCCACAATAGTCCTTTAATATTTCAACCAATTCCTTATGATATGAGAACGCAATTACACAGTTTCTTTTCTTTAATAAAAGTTTCAAATTAAAGTGTAGTGACCCGTCTCAATTGTAGATACATTTATAATGACGACCCAGTCAATGTGACTATCTGGGTTCAGCTTTCTTCAGCTGATGATAGTCCTATTGAATAATTAGAGGTTCGCCAAAAAAAGCAATTATCTGTATAATGTGCGTAATGATGTGGACCCGCAAGTCAACCATCTCGTCACGCCTCTTTTATTGCGCGCCCAGGACCCAGGACTACTACTCCTCCTCCTCCTTCTTCCTCTGAAATTAATGCTAATCGTTGTGGAGGCTGTAATTGCTGGGACATGAATAAAAATTAAGGGTTTTTCCAGACCCGGGCCTCTCACACCGACTGACCTCCACGACCTCATCAACTGAGAATGAGATGGTCAATGGAAGCAGAGCTCGTCCTTCAGTCACAACCAACTTACCTTGTGGGGAAAGACATGAGAGGGCTGGCAACCATCCATTCATCCATCCAACCATCCAGCCCTCAGTGACATTCAGGCGCTGGCTGCTCGTCAATTCCAGCTGAGAGATGAGATGTGCCGGTGGTGTTATGGAAGTTAGAGACGGAGGCTCCAGGGAACCGAATCACACTGTAGTAATATTTACATGTGATCTACTAAAAGAAGGCATTTCTGGTTTTATTCGTTCACCCTCAACAGCTGCTCCCCATCCTGATTGGAGTACAAGTTGTGAATGCTCTACCCCCCTTCAGCCACTAGGTGTGGCACTTAATCTTTTATTTATTTCAGGAAATTATTTACATGTGAGAGTTATGTTGTCCAAGGCTGTAATTCTACATCAGCCAAGCTAGTATGAAGTCAAGAACAAGTGTACAAATTATGATAAAAAAAACCAAAACCTTAAGTCTGGTGCCCTCCATCTTAATGTTACAAATTGTAATTTACACACTGGTTTTACACTTTAAACACTATAAAAACTATCTATCTATCTATCTATCTATCTATCTATCTATCTATCTATAGGGAGAGAGAGAGAATATATATAGTTATATATATATAGTTATATATATATATAGATATAGATATATAGATAGAGAGAGAGAGAATGTAGAAATATATATATATATATGTATATATATATATAGTGTACACTGTGTGTATATATATATATATATATATATATATATATATATTTCTACCATCAGGCAGACACTCAAACAGTTTCCATTTCGTCACTGGAACTGATTGAAAAAAAAAATGTGTGGGGAAAAACCTCGAACAATATGTAAAGGAACAGGGAAGAATCGTGGTTGTTTCCTTGCCAAAACCGATAGTGACCTTTGTCCTGACTTTGTTTATTTATTTATCCAGACAGCAGTGACAGACATTGTGGTCAGGAGGGCTGTTAGCCGCAGGCAGTGCCTCGGTTTGGATTCCTCTCTAAAACAACATCGGAGAGTGCACGGTTAAGGTGAATGTGATAATTTAGGCCTCCGGCACTTTTATTTTCATGATGTGTCATGGAGAAGGGGGCCGGTAAACCAATCACTTTATTCTCTCCATCCCTCCCCTCCCCACCCACTCGTTGCAGTGCACATAAGTGGAGGTGACGTCAGCATTTGGATGGTCTGGCTCAGAGCCCTCAGTGCCATAACAGCAATGAGGGGAGCTGCTATACGCACCCTGTCCATCACAGATCCAGACCGGACGGTGCTCAGCGTGGGCTATTGTCACAGTTTACTAGGTAAAAGAAAAAAAGTTCCAGGCCACAATGGTCATCGCAAATCTCAAAAATGTCTAGGAGAGGAAGAGAATGAGGCAAACTGGGAAAGTTCAAGTTATACTTAGCAGCTGTCTCCATGTTTGTGGCTCCAAAATGGAAAGAGGCAAACTTCAGTGTCCAGAAATAATCTAACATGACATTTACAAACAAAGCTGTAACATTACGGCTCACACGTCAATATGCAATTTTATTGTCACCATGAATCTAGTCGTATATCACCTCAAGGTCCATTTGGTCGCTGTTCTGGAGCTTGAAAGGAAAAAGGAGTTGGGGGAAGAAAAATGGACATTTAAAGCCAGAGTTGATAATCTTCTAATCAAAAACAGTTTTGTGTTTGTTGAAATTCTCATTATATCCCGACAGCAATCAATAAATCAAATGCTCTGACAAAAAAAGGAATAAATTATGGTGTCTGTCGCAGTAATAAGCTCATCCAATCAATTCATTCCGAGTACTAACAATAGCCATGTTTGTAGTTTACATTCATAATGGTAATTTTGGTGGAGTGGCTTTGGAGGTAGGCCTGAAGGGACGGGCAGTCAGTGTTGTAGACTTGGTGACTTTCTCGCTAGATTTAGAGACTTTTGGAGCTGGTGCAACTAGCTATACTCTCATTGGAAAAGAGTTGGCAACATTGGGCCGGCAAGCATGCTGTACTATTGCTGATTTCTCAAGATCACCAACCCTAGCTTTAAACATCTACAATTCCAAGAGTACAAGAAGTCTCCCATCTGTTGATGAAGAACATGTGATGTGGTCAAGAGCTCCATTAAAGTTATTAAATGAACCTTCAGGTGAGATTGTTTTATCAACTGCTGTATGCAAGATCAAGAATGATCTACGAACCCCCAACCATAAATCTAATGATTAATCATAACATATTAAAGTCCATCTAAAATCTATATTTTGAATATGCAACTCTTACAGGCTGTAAAGTTTGCTTTTCACTCCGTTACAGAGAGCAGAGACTGCAAGTCATTTTGAGAACACAGCGGCTGTAATGGATTTTGAAGTCAAAACATCCTTAAAATTCTCCAAAGGATGTGAGATTGTGAAATAAAGACATGTGCTCCTATAAATCAGTTTCTCCTACATGAACACAAACATTTCTGCCAAAGTCAGAACAGATTTGGTTGTTTCATCTGAGAGATTTACATTTTTAATCTGTGTTCTTCTCACTGGTTTGAAGTGGGCGGGGCTTTGTTGAAAAAAACTCACAAACTCTGGTGCACCAATCAGGATTTAGCAATATTTGAATATTGAATATATTCAAACCAAGCAAGAGAAGATTTTTTCATTAATAAAGATAATGAATCAATGCACTCAATTCTCAAAAGCAAAAGTCAAAACATCAGGACACGGACTGCACTGCACTTAAAAGGTGCTGAATACCAGATTGGTTCCACACAGCTCTCAACATGGCGACGGTTGAGCCAGCAGCTCGTAGCTAACAGCACTAACAGTGCAAACAATGACAACAGAGCTAACAGTGTTTACATGAACCAGAGGGTGGCTAGTACGCTTCCGCAACACACCGTTGGTCAGCATAGCATTATCATTATGTAACGGGCTTCATTCTCTGCTCAGGTAGACATTACTCCTCTATATCCTTACATAGCAAATAGCTGTTTGCTGCTATATTAATGCTCTGGATATCATATAGAGCACCTTTAAATTCTCAATTTTTTTTTTTTTTTAATATGCATTGCACTGCATATTCCTGATGGGTTTTTTTCTGAACTTCATCTTTTCTGAGTGTTTCTTTACTATAGTTATGAGTAATGTTAGAGAAAAATCTAAGATCTGAAACAAGTTTTCAGGGCTTTAAGTCAATACCGTGGTCAGATTTCTTCTTTTTTTTTTTTTTTATTAATAAATGTGTTATTCCTGAAAACACATTTAGTGAGGTCCACCATTCAGACACGTTGCAGTTACCACCTCTAAGCGCTGCGGTTGGCAGCCAGGACTGACTTATTATAAGTAAAAATAAAACAAAAGGAAACAAAAACAGAGCAGTGCTGAATGACTGGGAGCTTCATGCTCTCGCTCTGTGGATCCTGACTACGTGCATAAACCACCTGCATGTGAAACAGTATTGACTGACATAAAGCAGCACAGTGCAGCTTCATTTCCTCTTAAAAGACGTTTATGGCCACAGTTTTTTACTTTTTCTACGGTCACGATGTAATGATTTATCACGTAGTCGGTTCAGTTCGCGGGCTAAAAACTATTTTAGGACTACATCAAAACTATAGACACTTTTTGCACTTTCCAGACTTTTGATTTAGCCCATTAAAGCAGGTGTATTTCTACATAAAATCCTTGTTTAGTAGTTAAATTATAGGTAAGAAGAAGAAAATGAAAGGCATGTGAAGGAATGAAAGCCAATAGTGATAAAGAAGAAGGGACAGTGAGGCGGAGGACTGAGTTATGAGAAGGTCGAAAGCAGAGAAGAGCGGGGGTGGGCTGGGACATTAAAAAGATTGTGTCCGTCTGGCTAATGGTTCTTTATGGCTCTCTCATGTCCACAGATGGGCAGGATGACTGGCAGAGAGTGTGACCACTGGTAACTGTAGATCACCTCTGTTTGCCCCCTCCAGCTGACGTCCCGCTGCCACGCTGAAGCGAACCACTAAAACACCATAAAACCAACAGACTAAACAGCCATTCATCATTACTGCGCACTCGCGAGCCGCATCACACGCAGCAGTCTTGACTGTCCCACTCAGTGACTCAATGCGCACATTAAAACTTCATCAAGTATTACCGATACAAAAAGGGCTGACCACACAAACCTCAGCCGTCGTTCGTAATGTCCAGAAATAAGGCAATCATGGGTGAAAATGGTTTTGTTGGTCACTTTTATTGAACTGGTGATGACTTGAACCAAGTGCAAAACTGCACTGTGCTCGTCGGAGATACAAAGGGTGGAAAAAAGATGTAACACAATGTGTCGAATGGATCCATCTTCATTGTGTGGCTAAAATCCAGTTTCCTGACCGGCCCAGTTTGGTGTCTGGAAGAAAAAGTGTGAAGAAAACGGAAAAATTAGACCATTTGTAGATCGCCGAGAAACGATCAAAACTACATTTTGCAGTTGATTGTGGGAAATGTGAAAAGTAACATACATGTGCAAGCAGTTATGTGCTGACGTTTTTTGCTGTGAGAGTTGACAGGGACCCTAAGCTGCCGTCCCAGATGGTAGGCAGTAAATGTTCTCTATATGTAAGTGATTTGTTGCCTTGAGGACAGCAGGATGTAATGGTGCTCTGTGAGTTGTTTGCAGCCTCTTTTGTCTAATTACAAAACGTCCTTAATGAGGGGGGCCTTTGCTTTTTTTACAGGACAGGGTTATGGCAGTACTCCCGCTGCAGATAATCAAACAATAGGGAGGAGGGTGATTGAGCACATCAAAAGATGGCTGCACAGTTAAAAAGTGAACATTTAACATGTCTGTTGTAACTCCGTGGCCTTGGTGCTGTCAGGTGTCGGGGACCATCAATCTGATCTGACAGACGTGCGTGTCTTCAAGGAGTGGGGAATTGTGTGAAGCAACAGCTCCAGTTCAGAGCATGTGCGTGATTATGACATTCTGTGTAGTGCTTGAACAGTCGACATACCACTAAAACACACAAGGTCAACATCAAAAACACACTTAAATGGGATGACTGGACCCTGAGCCAGACATCTGCAACAGGTCCTAAGTGCAGGGAACTCCAGGCTTTAAGTAATGTTCACCAAGAGCTAGTGTGAGGGTCCACCTTATTTACATTGCTGAGCTGAGTCACAGAGCTCAGGCATCGTTTTATGGTTGTTTGGAATCTACCTTGTCATTAGGCCTTTGAAGAGCAATGGAGGGATGAAAGCGTTGGCTCTGTTAAACTTGCTCTTACTGGCTTATTCCGTGTAAAGAGAGCTTTTGTTGATGGTTGTTCATCAACATTCTTTAGCCTTGTTCTTTTGAGCTGATCATTTGAGACACTTTGAACTGCCCTGAGTTCATGTTGACCTTCTAGCAATCTGATCGGTTAAGGGAGGAATGGTTGCCTACAGCAACAAGCTGGGAACGGTGGTTTGTGTGCATTTTATTTTGTATGTACAGTATGTGTGTTACTCACCTCGGTCTTGGTGCTCTGGGCCTGCTTTTTCTCAATGTTCATGGCCAACATTTGGCTGCGGAACGAGAGGCTCTTGGTCTTCTCAATCACCTGCTGGTAAGGCGATACGGCGTTGTTCCCCATGACCACATGGCCCTAGAAATACGGACAAAAATGGACAACAGATTCACAAAAACAACCGATGATCCAATCACTTTTGGTCTTGCAGACACACCATCCTACAAACACCAACCAGAGGCTACCTAGGTCCTATTCAAATCTACTGTAGGCACATCTAGATAATTCTATGTCATTCTGGAGGACTGGGCTATGATTTGCTGATTACAGAGAACTGTTGTGATGTGTACGCCAAAACATGCAGGTTCAACATGGAGCCTCACAAAGAGGACCCAACCAGGGCGAGATATTATGCTTACAATGTCCTTACAGTGTACCCTTCAATTACAAAATCAGGATATAAATAATGCCTCCTTATCCCTCTGAAGTCACACAGGAGGAGCATCTAAAAGAGCGATATGACTGTCACTAATTAGTCAAGTGTTGAGCTGATCTGATTGAGGAAGAAGTCAGAAGGTCTCACCAGTTTGGAGTCTATTTTTGCATCCAGCCTGGCGTTGCGGATGAGATTGACGATCCATCTCTCAGCGTCCTCGGGCGTCATGTTCAGTTTGTCTGCCAGCATGCTGTTGAGGAAACAAGAGAGACATGAGGCTCTAACCTGAGTGTAAGGAAACAGAAACGGTAGGAAGGTCTGTCTCAGTGCTGAACTAACCTGACCCGCCAGATGGTTTGTTACACAGAACCATCTGAGAAGCTGTCACTGGAAACAGTTTGGGAAAGGGCTGGCACTTTCTTTACTGACTGTCTGTCAATCAATCTTGGCTAATCTGACTCTGAGGAGTCTGAGGAGAAGAGCGTCATCAAAACATCTTTTCCATCGAGGAAAGCCTTCAGTGTCGTTCTTTGCTCTGCCAGTTCTGATAGAACTGTCGTATTGGAGCATCTGCGCTAACCTCTTCAGGAGCCACCATTGTTATTTAGAATGAACAGTTGCCTCTCCGTGTCGTCTCACACACACCTAAGCCCTGCCTCTAGCTGCCAGTAGCTCCTCACAGGACGCTGATTGGGCCGTGATCTGGCTTGTCGAACAAAAACGCATTATTTGAAGCCTGACAAGATGGATTTTCTTTTAGATGTAATCCAGTGATTCTCCAGCTGCCATGCAAGGTTAGTGCTGGACAGATTGTCCCGAAAATGAAGAGAATACCCAGAGATGCCGACCCTGGCTAAGGACGCTGTACTGGCATGGGACTAATAATACCATATGTGAGGACCTCATATAATTAATTATCTTTTGAGGGAATAATGAAATTCACCAAAATGTACCAATTTAACAAATCAAAACCTTAAATTTGTACTCGCCATTTCATTAAAACCTTACTTTACAGATTCCACCATTTAGTCTTACTTTTTTAGCCATGCTAGCAGCATATATTGGCAATATTGGCCGTACTACTGAAAATATCTCAACATCTACCAGATGGATTAGCACAGTCATTTTGTACAGACATACATGGTTTCCAGACTTAAGTTTTCCTCTAGTGCCATCATCAAATTTCAGTTAGTCTTATACTTTTGTTTATGACCGGCCTCAGCAGTACTTTGTGTTTAAAGCTAATTAGCAAATGTTAGCAATGCTAACACGCTTAACTCTGAAAGTGAACATCATAAACATTATGCCCGCTAAACACCAGCATGTTAGCATTGTGACTGTGAGCATTTTAGCATGTTGACATTAGCATTTAGCTCAAAGCACTGCTGTGCCCAAGTAGAGCCTCACAGAGTCGCTAGCATATTCATGTTCAAATGACAAATGTCTATAAAAATGCCATTTCAGAATATGAACAAACTAAACCTGAACTGATGGTTGGATTACATTAAATCACAGACAATCCTCTGCAGTTGTTACTAATCTCTCGGTAAGATCAGTCCTTTAGAAACAGTGACTTCAATGCGAAATATGTAATAACACCAAATAACTCTCAGTCAACCACTACACTACATTATGATGGATGTTGCACATTAGGTGCCAAGTGACTAGTAATTATTTTCCTTTGACAGAGCTAATAAATGGCCGACATATTGTGTTCAGGCAAAAGGTGTACAACATGAAACACACCCCAATACACTTCTAATGGTCCTCTACTAATGGAAGCTTGATTTACAGACTTGTAGGAATAACTCAATTAGTAGTGCTGGGACTACCCCATGTTGTGAGCCTCTGTGGTTACTTATCCTTTTATTATTGTTTTTGTACCGCTCTACACTCTCCCCACCTGGCTGCTAAAGCTCGTCGTGACTCGTCAATGGTCAAACAGCGACTGTCCCTCAAAATGAAAGCCAGGTTGGGGACCGGTCCTCTCTTTGATATAACGAGAGACATGGATGTGTCACAGTAGAGGGAGGGGAGGTATGAGGGTGGCTGGCATTCTTTGATCCAAAGCTTTCCCCAGTGCAGCTGGCTTCCCTTGTGGCTTTCAAAATAACTAGACCCCCCTCAATATCCCCATCTAGACCCCCTTCCCCCTTCGTTTCCTGCCCCCTTCCTCCCGTCTGACCCCCACCACCCTCCACGCCTACCACATTTCATATAAGGGCCCCAATAAATATCCTCAACCCCTCTGTGCACTGCCCACAATTACTACAGCAACCCTACCTCTCATCTCAAAAGCAAGACACCGACCCCCTCCCACCCCTGAAAAACCTTACTAACACACACACTTAATGAAATACTGTCACTGTGTAGAGCCAGTGTGTGTTTGTACAAAATAATAGGGGTTAGAAAGGCCTATATAAAAACAATTTACTCTACTAATTATCACTTCCTGGTCCATTCATCACATTTTGTGTGACTCCTTCAGTGAGTAAGCTTGAATCGGCCCAGACCACACCACTTCTCACGCCATGGTGCTGCAAACACAGATCCCACCACCACCATTACTGATTTTAACTGTCGCTCTCAGAGTCTGACTTATTTAAGACATTCTTTTGGTGAGAAGTAATCTCTGGGATTTGTGATAATCTGTTTTACCTCAAGGCTCAACAAAAAAAAAAAAAAAACCTACCACTTTCTAACCCATGAATGTTGGTCAAATGGTGGCAAAACCACATAACGAAGGGAAGTGAAATGATGTCAGTGTCTGGATGGGGCATTAAAAGCATAAACAAAAAAATAAAAGCATTACCTCAGCATAATGAGCAAAGTAGGGTTTGGTCTCCAAGTGACAGTGCATATCTCTCGACACTTTCACCGCAGTGAAGTGATGGAGGATGTGGATAACGAGATAGAAAAAGCACCAGTTGGGAGTTGATTCATGCGTCTCAGCAGCCCAGAGGAGGGAAAAGGGATACAGAGAGACTGATCAACCTGTCACTCACACCAACACACTGCTAACGTAGCTCTCTGCTGGACAGATGATTACACTTCAGGTCATCAAACCCTGGAGAAAATGATGCTTGACAATGAAATTGCTCCGATGGATCATTATTGGGAACCTAACAAGTTTGGAAAAGTGTCAACTGTCTAATGACGCAAGTTTAGGTTGTGATGGATAACACATGTCAGTGACCACAGAGAGACACTATAATAACGTCAGGGATTTTAGTCTGCTGGCCTGAGTGTTGCTAATGTAGAGTGAATGGCACATTGACCAATAGTTGTAGCTTATATTGATAGCTTAAAGGTGCTCTATTCAATATCCAGAGAATTAATAGAGCAGCAAACAACTATTTGATATGTAAAGATATAGTGGAGTAATGTCTACCTGAGCAGAGAATCAAGCTGTGCTTTTAGTGCATGTGAGCGTGCCCCACTGGCTAGCTCACGGCCGCTGCTCTGCACTACGCCCCTACGGTGGGTGCAGCTGATAACGTCGTCCCGACCGATGGCGTCGTCGCGGAAGCGTAGCACCCACCCTCCGGTCTCCCCTCAGGCAAACACTGTTATCTCTGTCGGCACTTTCGCCATTGTTAGCACCGTTAGCTCGTCATGTTGAGAGCCTTTGATGAGGCAATAGAGATGCTCCCAATCCCATATTTAGTGCCTTTAAATCAATAAAAGGTTTTGATCTGAATTGGTGGTTTTTTGGATTATAATGCATTATAATATAAAGTAACGCAGTATAACAAAACAACTCAATCTACTGCATCAAAAATCACTATCAAGATTAATTGTATTTGTTGACTGTGCCTGTCAGACACAGTCAACAAATACATAAGCCTCATAACTATGTAACACATATAACACAAAAATATTATTATGTCCACCCCTGTATCTTGCTCTACAACAGTGTAACACTACAAAAACAATAGTCAACACCTGTTAAGAGCGCCACTCCAGCACACTCACTGACATTCAGAAACACTCTTCACTTATTTACCTAACAATCAAGTAATCTAAAAGGCAAATCTGAATGAAATTTGTTATTGGTTCCCATGTTACCCATGTGATTAAGTGATTGCTGCGCAGGGGTACTGGGTGTTTTGTTTGGCAATTTAGTAAAGTGGGGGCACATGTCAGTCAAGTCCAGGTCAGATATGATGATCAAAACAAACATGATCTGGTTTCCTCGCCGGGGAGTTGAGGTAACCCCTAACCCCTCTAAACGTGATCCGAGCAGCATAACACAGGAACACAGAGTGCCCCCAAAAGGCCCAGGGCCTTGGCCTGTACCAGCCAAAGTCCTCTAATCTAATTTATAAAAGAAAGTCTGGCAATGTTTTCCTCCCAGGAAGGGCATTTGTATATCAGAGGAGGGTTATTTTATCTCATTGTCTCCCTGAGAGGTGTATAGCAGCTAACCCTACTTAAACCTCAGGGTGAAGGGAAAAGAAAGAGAGAAAAAGGAGGGAGTTGTGAGAGGGTGCAGGGAATGGGTTGGACTTATACAACCAACACTATTGACATCCTTTGGCCCTTAAGCCAGGCAGACAGCCTCCATGACTGGTTTTATTTTACACAACCATGATCCTGTTCCTTGGGGGAGAGGGGATCACTTTCATTTCGACCCCTTACTCACTCTGGCTCCTGAGCTTTCGACTTCAGGCTAAGGGACTCCTTTGGGTCTTAATAGCGAGCTCACACTTGAAGAGAGGGGTCGGTCATTGGGGTCTAACTCTGTTAGAGGAGAGGAGGAGGAGGAGGATGGGGGATCCTTCTCAAAAGTAGCCCCCTTCTTAACATGGCTGGCCTAAACTGAATGCATTGTTAAACACTAACATATGATAGTGTTTGGGAGACTCCAAGCCATTTGGAGCAACCCTCGCTTTCGGCTTGGGGTAAAATTGATTTTTCGGGGAAACCGAAATGATCGTGTGGTCTTTTTAATGACTCAATTGAGAGGTGGAAAGATCTTCAGTGTTACATCCAAATACACAAGACACTGCATCCAACTACCAGTGAGCAGTTGTGTACAAATACAATCTAGTGATGAGGGGGGGGGAAGCTGTCCAAATGATCATGTGTCTGAAGCATTTACTCAAAATGTCAAAGGACAAGTGTGCATTTGAGGTCAAAGCAGGGTCTCGCCACTGCAACGTTTAATGGAAGGACTAAGGAAATAAACCCTGTAAATCAAACAAGGAAAACAAAGCTAAATTGGAAACACGCATACACACTCGGGACACTGAAAAAGTCTAGACAAAAGGATGTATGTGCATGCAATTACGAGTGCAGGCTGAATCACAGTTTCACTGCCTTCAGTACATTTTATATAAGCCTTCATTGCATAAAATAACTCAATTACGCCAACTTCTGGTCTACTTTTGTGTCCCAAACTGTGGGCAAAAGGCGAGCTAAATATCTGTGAAACCATCATGGCCAGCAGCTATAAAAATGTCCTCATTAAAAACAGCCATCGAATTCATTTGAGTCCACGCTTGGGTGCAGAGGGCTTCTGGGTACAGGACTAATGACTTGGAATTTGGGTGTCTTTCAAAAATAGACAATGTTCTATCCATCGTCATAATGCCACCGAAAATAAACACAGAAATCCCTGAAACTGCCCCCGATATGTGTTCCCGCTTTAGAAAGCCCAGCAAACGAGAGCACAAGACAGAAAAAAAGGGTGAAAAGTAGAAAAATCACCGTTCGACTTCCTCTTTCAGTGTTACCACTAACCTTTGTGGTCCTTAACAAGTAAATGGATCCAATTGCAGTAAGTCTGCCAAAAAGAACCAGGACTCCTAATCAATTCCAGACAATCTGCAACTGGAGATTTCGACGGGGCCTGATCATGTTCCACGGTTCAACCTTGACTACAGACCTCCACGGCTCTATATAACAGTCAATGCAATCATTTTCGTGTCAACAGAAGTAATTCATTCCCTCTTTCCACTGAGCATCATGTGTTTGTGGACCATATTTGAAATGCAGACCTTCCTTCAGCATTCGCTGTGAATATAGCCTGCTGAAAGCGGTGGTAGATTTGTGCTGTGAAATAGTGAGGATACACAAATGTATAACGTGTGCATTATCTAATATCAGAGATTAGATGCGGCAACAAGCACAAATCCACAAAAACGGGGATTAATGGCTGAGAAGGGTGAATGATCTGTCTTTATCTTTGTCACTCTCTAAAATTGATGTAAAGAGGCAGCCAAATCCTATAATCTCTCTTAATTGCAGACAATTACTATAATCTTTTCTTTTTCTCTCCGCTAATGCTCACTATAATTAGCATTGACTAAATTTCTTGGTTTTAGGGGAAGCATCCAAAGTCAGTTTTATTTTAATGTACCAAAACTGCATTTTGAACTAGGAGTCAATAGAGACCTACAAAACCATTTGACCTCCCTTCACCCAAAGAAAAGGAGCTGAAAGATTCCTGCCTGCTACCGCAGCTGGGAACGTCTAAAGCCGTCTAAACCCTGACCTCTTCCTGGGAGAAAACTGTCCACGAATTGGCCTCAGACAGGTGGTCTTAAAAGTTTAGTGAGCAGGGCAACCTGTGGAGACCTGGAAGCAGTTAAACCTCACAATACTTAATCCTAGAGTTGTGTGGGGTCAGCATGGCTGTGTGTGGAAGGGGCAATAAACACTTATCTGTGAGCAGAATTCCACTAATCACAAAGCCCATGTTCTTACTTCCTGTTTACTGAGTGCTTACAAAGTCTAGTGATAGCAAATAGGACTTCCTGTTAGTCATAAGGGATGTGTGTCTGAATCCTGCTGTGCACCATGGTCAGCGACTATAGTGTCCCACATGTACCATCACCAAAAGTCAGAAGCTCAACTTGCAAATGTTAGTTTCACAGAGTCTGGATCGTATTGCGTGACTAACCTGATGCTAATGCACTGGTGAATTCTGCAGAAGGTCTCAAAGATGAAGAGGCGGGCATTCTCAATGAAGTCCTCCAGGCAAGCAACCAGGAAGAAGTCATTCACAAGAACCTAAGAGAAAGAGAGCATGTTATTTAAGAGCAGTTATTTCTGTCTGTTTAGAGGTCTACCTCAAAGTTTCTCTTAAGGTTCGTGAAACAGTTAAATAAGTCAGAGCTTTTCTTAGACTCATTAGGACAATCAAGCCGGGACCTTCAGATTGAACAGCAATGGAGAGTCACGAGTGTAGCATTACAAGTTGCAGTCGGTCTGCCTCTAGGAATTCATGTCTTATTCAATTAAGGAAAAAAAAAAAATCTATTAACTGAAACCAAATTCAATCCATTGTTGATAAATGTTCAGAGTAAACAGGGAAGGGAGGACCATGCTGGCTACATTTATCAAAAGGTCTGTTTTGTCAAGTTCTCTGTATAAGGTAGTACTCCCAGACCCTGCAAGGTGATTCAAATCAACCGCAAACCTTCAAATTCTACAACCGCCACATGAGGCAAAACAGGAAGAACAGAGCCGACCACATTGTCTGTGACTTATCACCAGTCATCTGGTCCGGTGGTTCAGAGTCAACTCCACAGTGCAGACGCCAAATTTCATACACCACCAGTCCAAATAAACTCACAGATGAGAGCGAGTTTTTTCAGCCGTCCCTATATATACTGCATCACCCGTGGCTTGTTACAGTAAGAAATACAGCCTTGCCTGGACTCTTTGACACGACTGCATATGGCCAATTCATCTACTGTAAAATGTTCATGACCCAGCTATGGCCCCAGAGGTACCACTGTGTGAAATGCTCCCATTTCTCACTGCTCGCTGCATTCCAAACTCTCCATCGAGTGTGATTTCACATCACAGACCTCCATCTTCAAAAAGTTCTCTAAGAATTACCAGCTTTTTGTTTGCTTAAGCTTAGAAAGCTGCTATCTGAGCAGAGTTTCTGCTTGAATAAATCTCAACTACATGGCGCTATCAGGCAACGCACATTTCAGCTATGACAACGCTTATCTAAGGCTGATAAACTTTGAACAGTTAAGTGCCCTAATTACTGTCATCTGGGATTCAGACCACAAACGCTTAAACAAATTCTGAAAGGGGCTTGAAGAGCCCTTTTATGCACAATCTGACTATAGGTAGGCCTATACTTTTCATTCTTTGACATGCAAGCATCAAACATCTGACAGTGATTCCAGATTCGAGCGGAGTGGGAAAGAAACAGCCTGAACAGGACAATTTGAACCAAGCTAAACCCATTTGAAAGCACTTGGTTCAAACTATTATACAGGGTACAGTGAACCGAAGACAGGAAAGCTGAAAACAATACCCATTTCTTGCCATTACAGCAATCAGTTAATAGACGGGTGCCACTCTTCTCAATGGCTCAAAATTGATGCATTACAAATGCTCATCAAGATGAGAGCCCATCCCAACGGGGTATCCGTTTACCTCAATCACTGTGAAACATCCCTTTACCTCTGAAATAATGCCCTGTTTAAAGGATTGCGTGTGAATTTCTGCAGAGAAAAAAACGGCATTACTGACTTCAGACGAGGCCGTTTTGGGGAAAATGTTTGCAGACCATCACAGGTAATGCATTAAAGGTGCTGTTAAACATTTTCGGAACCACCCACCTTGCTAGGCCTGCTTGTGAACTGAATGAGGTCAATAGAGGGCTTTTGTGTCTACTGGACATGCTCTGATAAGACTGACAGGTAAGCCAGTGTTAAAAGCACCTGGAATAACTTGGGCTCTGACCTGAGAGGTAGTTGGCTTTTGAGCATCTGTTTCAACCACAGTAGAGACTCTGTAAACAGATCCCCATGAGGCGAGGTCAAGACCAACCCAGAGAGTTCCTCAAAAGTGTGTGCAAGTGTTTAACAAGGTCGGTGATTGAGGGCGTGTGTCATGTCTTAGCTGAAATAGGATCCCACTCTAATATTGTTGATAGTACATGTCATCGTTTGGAGATGGCCCCTGGAGGCATTCGCACAGGAAAAATCTCATTTGCTCTTGGAACATGTTTGGGATGTTTTTCTGACCATGAACCGATTGTTTTGAGGGTATAACTAAGTAAAAACAAATCTTCACAAGTGAGTTTGCTTATAACTTCCTCATTTGTTAAACAGTGATTTGGGGAAGTTGAAGACTCTTTGTATTAGCTTAGAAATAAGTTAAAACGAAATGGAACCGCCAGTAAACCGCTGACATGATTTATAAACATTTGCTCCTGGGAAGGAGCCATTTGATCAGGCCAGATGTTTTTCATTTTCAAGGTTTATCGTCAAGAGGCAAAAGATGAAAAAGGGGCCAAATAGTTTTGCCTTTTATTCCTCCACAGGTCCAAATTATCAAGTCCGTTGGGAAAACCAAATTACAGTGTGTACGCAAAGAATGAACTAAGAGGTCAAGTTACGCAAAATATACATATACATAGCACAACACCAGTTAGGACACCTGCTCTCTCTCTAAATCTGGTTACTGTCCACTGAATGTGTCCCCAGAATCTGACAAGCCCCTCATAATAAGGTCTGCTGGACTTATGGCGTCAATGAATCACATCATCTATCATTATGTTGCACAGGCATTCCTGGTATTGTGTCCACCCGCTGTATCTAACTGAATGCAGCACTTGCAATATCTCAAAATATGCTGCACACAGAAAACCCATGGTGAGGGCATTTCAGAAGACTCATACATACACGCACAAAAAAGGAATAAGGAATTCCTAAAAGATGAAACAAGACTTAAAATTGTTGTACTCCCCCCACAAATTTAAACAAAGTCTAACTACTAAAAGTTGCTTCACATTGTCTTTTAGTTTTTTGTTAATTTAACTGCTTGGGATTTTTGAGGTTGCAGTTTGTGGTTTTGTACTGAACTGCGTTATATTTTAAGGTGTTTCTAATATTTTTGCTCCTTCATATACAGTAATGTACACCAGTTTATTAGGTACACCTAGCTAGAACTAATGCAGTCTTATGCAAGAGCCCTGTCTACCTTATGAAGGTTATAATGTTCAGTTTCTGCTGGAAGGTGTCAATTCAACTGTAAGGTCATTGTATCGCATTATACTGAGACATTAATGACATAACCTGGGTGGAAACAATATTAGAGACACCGAGGTATGGATATGCATAAAGCACAGCTACACAATGAAACAAATATCCAGTATAAAACTAATTCAGCCACACCGAACTCTGTCATCCATTTACAATACTTGTCGGTATGCATTATTGACCCATGTAGTGCATGTGCTGTTTGTTTCTTTAGCAAATTATTAATAAGTAGACAGTGGATGTTGTTTGTCTGAAGTTCTATGGAGAATGCGAAGTATATCAGCACTGTTTTTCAGAACAGATTGGACACACAGACCACAGACATTTGATGTAGAGATATGCAAAATAGCAACAAGTTTGTCACACTTTTTCCCCTCACTGAGCCGTAAATATCTCATTTAATGTCACTTATCTAATCACATTTATCAGTTTTCAGCTTAGTAGTCATCAACATATAAAGAGGACTTTGATAGTATACTCATATTACAATTCCAAATTGAAATAAAAGCTCTAAATGGCGGTGCTGTGACAGATCTCCTTCTTAAAACAAGTGTCTGGACGCCTCTGCAGAGACTTCTGCTTATAAAGCTTTTACTGTTAACTACTGGCCAGATGGGTCAATTACAGGCCATAGTAAAATCTGACTGAAGCCTGAGTCATGCAGTGTCCAAGAGGAGCTCTATATCTGACAGTCTGATACAAGGCACAGACTATCACTGTTCTGTCTGAACTGGACCCACGCAGAAGTCCAGCTAATAGAAACGCTGTGTGATCAGGGGGGAGAAGGTCAGACAGAGATCATGTGATTACTAACGATGTTTACTACGATGCTCTGTGCGAACGTTTAGGAGTCTGACCTGCAAGTCTGAGGTCCTCAGAAGACCTCGGTTTTGTCATGGAGAGGCACAATAATCGACGAATAAACTGCTTCTCATAGTTTGGGAACAAAAGGATGAAATGAATGTTGGTGAGGTTACTGTGGTGGTTACTCACCGACTCGCACTCCCTGAGTTTCTTCTGAGCACTGTCAAAGTCAAAGTTCACGTACAGGCACTCCACAAACTCTGTAATTGGATCTTTGTAGGTGTAAGATTCCTGAAAAAAAATTAAATATAATACAATCAATCATTATATCCAAATACATCTATATGTTCATGAATCAAAGCTGCTACAGCTTACGTTTTTAATGAAGTCAAAGTTCAGCTATGTTAAGATGAATAAAATAAAGCAACCATACTTAGACATAAACATGAAATGTACATGTGATTAATGTTTCTTTTTTTCCAACTAATATCAGCATATACATTGGTTTATGACAGTGACAATAATGACTATGTACTCAAAATAACCACCTGCTGGGTACAATAGCTAAACAAACATAACAAGTTACAAAGACCTGAGTGAAAACACATTTGAGCAGTTCTTAGAGTCAGAGACCCAACCTGACCTGAGGCCACAGTAGAGAGCACTGGGCACATGTTTTAGTGATTATTACCAACAACCCACCGAGACAGTGCTTAGATCTCTGAAGTAGCTACTGTCGTTGGCGGAGAGGGCATCTGTACACGAC
This sequence comes from Sebastiscus tertius, assembly GCA_916701665.1. NCBI lineage: Eukaryota > Metazoa > Chordata > Actinopteri > Perciformes > Sebastidae > Sebastiscus > Sebastiscus tertius. Next base: position 28,908 of record CAKAOH010003830.1, read on the forward strand.
ACATTCATCAGAAGTAATGGGTTCAAGGCTTTTCCAGCTTGGACCCAAACGCACATACACTCCCTGACCGTAAAAGGAAGCGTTAGCAATGCTATTGGGTTACATGGTCAGTTACTCATCCTCCAAAGCCTGTATGGCCTATAAGCAATGACCTGATAACTGTGTGCACTTTGTAAACACCGAGGGGGGAGAATAAATAAGAGTGGTACCTGCTGAATGACCTTCACCAAATCCTTCAGGACCTGCCGACGCTTGCGGACGTCCTTGTTTGTAATGATCGCTGTGGTCAGGTAACGCAGGATGTGTGGGCACATAGTCTGGATTGCATTGAGGTACCTGGAAAGAGGGAGGACAGAGGTAATCACTTATCAGACTGATGTAAGCAAAGACATGATCTTTACAAGGACACATAATAGAACATTTTGGCTGCCTGTTGGGCTCCTGGCATTTAGAACAGAGGGAAAGCCTTTGCAGCTAAAACAGATAAATGTCCTAACAGGACCCTCACTCCTGGACATGGGTCCCAGCTTTAAGCCGTCTCTTTCATTAGTGTCCTATGAGAGGGAGGGGGAAAGGAAACCCTGGCAAGAAGATATAGATCAGTGAGCAGGGACCTGCCCAGTAGCTGAAACCAAATCCATCAGGGACTGATGTTTCAACCACAGGTCAACTGGCTAAGGGCTGAACACAAGAGACAGGACGCTGTTACAGGCCGATTCTAATCCCACACCAACTCTGGAGACAATGTTCTGCAAAAACACCACGCACGCACACATGCACACACCACTTTACTTGTCAAGATGGCAATCAATCGACAAAACTCCTTATTGGTTTCTAAATATCCATCTTTGAACTCCACCCTCCACTCAATCCCAAATTGACCAAATTAAATCTGAAAAGAGGAAGTGGTGTGGGCCCCTTCAGGTCCCTTGTAGCTAAGGCCAGAGGAACACATGGTGTTCAGAGAAAGAGTGCCGACAACAGTTTAATTAGCTGGAACAATTAAAGGGACAGGGGACCTGTGGCAGTAGTGATGTTGAGTCTAAAAACAGCAGTGGGCTGCTTGGCAAAGCCATCGTCGTTCTGGTTTTAGGAGGGCTCTCTCCCTCCCTCCCTTTGTAGTTGCTTGACTCCCGTGGAAGACCGCAACGCTCCGCACTGTGTTCCTGATTAACTTACACCTACTCATTCTCCAGGGGGGGCTCCAATAGCAAGCAATCTGGCATGAGTCACTGTACCATATCTGCGGGGCATTCACCCTACTCCACTTAGGGGACTTCATCTTTTTCTTTTGAGTCTTGAGGCAACAAGCGTCGCTGCACTGGTTTGCTGAAGATGCTACTGAGGCATGCAGCCAAGAAATCAAGTATGAGTTCAAATTTCCTCTGTTCTGTTCAAGGGGGGGCTGTGGGAGAACACAGAAGAGGGACACGGCAACAAGGTCCCATTTCACGGCTCGTCTGGAGAAGAAAATCATGTCGAACAATTGAACGAGTGATATAGACAATCGAGTGACTCGGGATACGTTACTGCAGCAGTATTTGCCCAGTTTGCACCTGTATCATACTTAGCTACTGAGCATCATTTCCCCCGGAAGTCAGTGCAGTCTGTCACTAGTACACAAACAAGGCTTTGGACCAACATCTGCTGACTGCAGGGGTAAGGGAGGTCATATGTGGAGCCGAAGGCCAGGCACTGGTCACCGACTTCAGCCAAAGGAAGTACTGACCGTCAAAAGATGGGAAACAAGAGCCAAGCCTCAGTGGGGAAAACATGAGGTTTCTCGACTGTGAAACTGCAAAGCACACAGAACTACCTCAGTTTGTCCACACAGATGGTTGGGTGAGCTTTTCATGAGTAATTATTGGGCAGGCCTCCTTAATCATCCACAATAAAATTAAAAACTGAGTAAAAATTCAGGGAACCCGACATTTGAGTGTGCTGTGTTGTGGTCGCCTGTCATACTGTCTGTGGACTCCAATCATCTGTACAATTATACAAGCCTGCAATCAGAACGGGGGGCGGGGGGGAGGCAGCAAAGACATCAAAATAGGCGGTGTGCAAATTTTAACACAGTGTATAAAGTTTCCGATCTGCGATACACATGGCCTCGTTCTCGACTTGGAGAGTAAACAGACCACACGAAAACACACACTTCTGAAAGCACTTTAAAAATACCAGCGGGGTTCATGAAGAAGCCCACCACCCCAAAATGTGTCGTTAAAGCAAACAGCTTTCTCTAAATCAAGTTAATGTTATAAAATGACTGACCTTTTCTCCCAATCCTCTTAGAATCAGGAATCACCTTTCAGCTACCATACAATTTTCAATACAATATACCTTAATATGGACCCAGTCTTGCTTGTTAATAAGGGTGATTTTTTCCAACAAAATTCATATTATTTGTAAACAAAAACTGCCTTTTCTGTTTTCTGCTCAAAATTAGCTTGGTTCAGCCAAATTCTCTGGACCCTCCCAAATCGTGGTGAAATAGGCAAGACTCTGAGGTCTATTACGTATGTTGACCCCCATCCCTAACACTGTGGTAGCCACGGACGTGCCACGTATAAAAAAGAGAACAGTAGCTAACTGTAGCCCCAGTTTGTGCCTCTCATACATATGCTGAATTTCCATTGCATGGTACGGCTCGGCACGGCTCGACTCGCTTTTGGTACCAGATAGGTACTTTTCTTGATTTTGTTTTCCACTGCTGATAGTACCCCCTTACGTGTAGGTGGGATTCTTACCTGGTTGTCACAGCGACGCCGCGTGAAACTGCCGCGACATCACCAAACCACCAACCAAAGAGAGAAACGTTTGCACTTTGTCAACTGACCACAGTGTGGTTTTGTGGGCTGCCATTTGATAAAATCTGTGTTGAGTAAATAAAAAAATTGCGCTTGCTCTTGATAGTAGCTTGGCTGTTAACGGGTTTGTGCAGGATGTCCCGTGTCGTGCAAGTGACAAGTCTAGTGACGATTCTCAGACCGGCTCAGATTGCTTGGAACCTCGACCGAGGTGATACCAAAGAAAGTACCAGGTACTATCCGCAACTTTTACCAATGGAAAACCAAAAAAGAACAGTTCAAGCAAGTCACGACGAGCCGTGCTGTACAAGGCAGTGGAAATGCGGCAATAGCTGCTGTCAAAGCTCCATCAGACTCCCTGTTTTTCTAGCAGAGAGATGGAGAGTCTGACAGTAGCTTGTCATGGCTGGCTGGCTGTGACTACAAGCTCAGTCAGTCAGTCTCCCCTGTATGCCCAAACTCTCTGCACCACACACTACGTAACCACGAGACCCGGAGCGGTCTTCAGATCTACACAAATTACGAGGGTGCCTATTTTTCATTTAAAACAGATTTGCAGCCATGTATTTTACTGTACCTTAATGGGCCACAAGACCCAAGGTTCAACCAAGCTACAGAACGTTGCCTTTCCTGCTGCCCTTGTTTGTGGAAATGGATCTTATCTTTACAACTACTTCCTGGTATTCTTGTCGACGTTTCGCAAATTTCCAGGATGTAAAAGCAGGGGTTCAAACAAGAAACTAAATAAAATAAAATGATACTTACTGTGGCTGATACAGAAAGAGCTCAATGATATTGTCTCTGCCCTTGGGGTGGTTGAAGAAGACAAAGAGAGACCAGTGAATGAGCCATGTCCTCTGCTGGAGAGCCTGGAGAGGGGAGGTGACCGACTAGACAGGACAAAGATAGAAATAGAGGAAAGAAGGAAAAAAGAAAGGAAGGTGAAAAAGAAAAAAATCACATTTTTCAATGATAAATACATTTAGCCACAGTCACAAGCTCTCCTTTTATCTGGTATGGCACAAGAAAAAAAAAAAACAATTCAAGTGTTCATGTCTCCTAAATGGCCATCAATCAAACATACAACCATTTCATACTCAAATCCTTAAGTAGTCAGATGAGTGTGTGTGTGTGTGTGTGTGTGTGTGTGTGTGTGTGAGTGAGGAGTTGAGATGCCACAGCAGAGATCTACCCAAAATGAAATGTCAATATGAGAGTCTATGTAAGGGAATCTAAATGTGGTATCAAATTCTGAGAAGTGGGGCATTTACGTTGTTATCGATAGTCTCTCTCAGGCGGGTGAGGTCCTCCATGGCAGCCTCCCAGTTCTGCATCAGGATCTCAGAGGCCAGCTTGCCCCACAGAGAGTTCAGGGCATTCCTGTCTGTAGCCGGGACCTTGGGAACAGACACGGTGCAGAGTTAAAACCTGAAGCAAACAACACTACAACATACAAAACAAACTGTTTTTCTACATTTTCCTTATACGGTTTGGCGGTCATACACAGTGAGACTGGGCCACTACGTGCTCGGCTTTAGTGGCGCTGCTGCATGGTGCAGTCACTTTTCTTATTTATGCTGGATAAATGGATTAAATTATGTCATCCCAAGGGAATGGGACTTGACAGAAAAAGAGAAATGGATCATGAAAGACTGTTTAGCTTTTAATAAAACTAAAATTGCTGCACTTTTAGATACTACAACCACTGCAATGCAGTTGACCAGAGAGTTTCATACTAGATTACCACATTAAATAACCTCCAAATATTCCTATATTTGGAGCACGTGGGTCACTATGCTGTCTGAATAGTTTGCTGGAACTAAAACATTTTGGTTTCAGTGGAGTTTACTTAGTTCATAGGGTAATGCTGAAGGTCCTCAAAACTAATGCCATATCAGCAATGACGGACTTAGAATCAATGTCTGCATCATAGGTTACTATATGGGCGTAGTTACAGCAAGCATTTCAAATACCATGTGTCCTGTTTGCAGTTAAGAGTATTTCAGCAATTTAGTATTATGGTTCCATAAAATTGGGGAATACACGACAGACAAAAGAATGGTCAATGTGATGTAGCAGAGGTCCAGATATCCTTTACCATGACGCAGCAGTGGTCAAATGCATCACTGTTAGTATTCAAAAAGAATTAATTTATATCATCAACAAAAATTATAAAACAAATATTTGGGTCCTCCTACATTCCATTTTTTTGCACACTTTACTCCACTTCAGTCATGAGAATGATAATTGCAAGAATCTCCGCCCATTACATCTAGTAACTCTGGACAACTCTGTCGTTATCACAAGGTAATTAGGCTGAAATATGAACTGACGCTAACAAGACACATCTTTGTGAGGATAATCACTCTCAAAAATGTTGCAGGCTACTGTTTCTGATTTCCAGAACAGACTAAAACAAACAAAAAGGAATCAGGTAATGAAACACAGGTTGAGAATGCCTCTGAACCTCAGCAAGCCAATCACTCTGTAGTGGACACTGGACTACACCCTAGGGCTCATGGGAAACTCTGTGCCACAGTAGTTCACGATAACACCAAACACCAGACGCAATGACATGAGTCAAGCAGGAAGTCAGGGTGGGTGTCTGCTGAGCGGCCAGAGGAGCCCAGATCCTAACCACACACCCCCGTACACCGTCGGACAGCCGCTGAAGTGGACTGTGAGACACGACAGATGTACAGAGGAAACACTAAAAAAAGAGCAGGTTTCCGTTGGTACCCCACAAATTGGTGAGATTATTCGGATATAGAGGTTATTTTTTTTAACTTGGCAAAGACCAGTTACACTCTGATAACATTTCAACTGCTATAATATGAGGCGGTGGCAGGTTAGGGGAAAATATTTGGAAAATCTCCCATAGTATTCCCCCACCAAGGTTCTTTGATCACAGTGCCCAACTCAGGTCCATTATGAATGATTTTTTTTTAAAGTGCAGAAGTCACAAGAAAGATCAGTATTGTAACAGCGAGAGAAAAAACTGGCTCCACTGCCAGCGTAAAGGTCAGCGTTTCATCTGCTGAAAGTGTTTTGTTTTGTTTGTTATTTTTTTCCCTCTCTTGGAAGTCCCTGCCTGCTACGTTTGGCTGACCTCCAGGTCATTATGGCAGCTTTTCTACACACACACACAGTCTGGCTTTCACTAGTGGCCACGCTAGAAAAGTTTCAATACCTGGGTTTTTCCAGCAGTTACCTTAAGTTTCCATTGGTTTGTGAAATGGGCACATTTTCGCTGACTGACCAGCAACAATAAATTGACTGTGCTGGGGATCCGTCGGGATACTCAATCTTTATTCTTAACATTCAATCCCTGCATTAAGTGATGATATGAATAAGTTGCTCTTTTCGGGCTAGGCCACACTGTAACAGGACCTGAGGCATGGATTTTGCAAGGCTGGCTTCCTTCGTTTAATTGACTGGGTTTCCCACGTTAAATGACTTTATGGAGCCTCACCTCTCCCATACGGGGGAGGGAGAGACAGACAAGGGGCCTGTGAGGATGGGAGGTCCACAAAACACCGAAAAGAGGGGAGGGGTGAGAGCAGTATACAGACTCCCACTAATGAAATCCATTTCTACCTTTTCCTCGTCTAAAAAGCCTCTTGCATTGTCAAGAGTAAGCACAGATATCTAGTTACAGAGCCTGATCTGCCTGGAACTTAAAATGAGGGGTAAAACAATTTGAGGGGTAAAAAGAAAACAAAAAAATCGGTACTGGACTTCGAACAACATACCTCAATTAAAGCAATTTTGGTTTATTTAGACTGAGTTGCAAAGCCATAAACAACTGTTGTTGGAACAGTGGGACATATCCGTTGCAAGCTTTTGAAGACTTTTCTTAATGCCTTTTTTTGGTAGGGAGTGGAAGTGGAAAGCTTGGGTGAATTACCCGTCATCTTGTCTCGGATGCAACTCTTCCTTCTACAGATTTGAGCAGATCAGTGAAAAAGCCATCAAATGAAGTGCCCAACTGCTTTGGGTTAAGAGGGTTGTTTGTAGCGAAGAGGGTTCATCATCGCTCAGAGCCACTGCCAAGTTTTCCAGCATAGTGAATGTGCATGACTAGCCAGAGTCACTGACATCCGAAAGACAAGAGGCAACGCAGTGCGGTATCAAATGCCAATTAGAATAGGAACAAAAGATGGTCTTAATGTTTTTCACTCTAATGAATAGACAAAATGTTGATCTTATTCTTGCCCATTCTTTCAGGGCTGGGTTTGGCATGAGTCCTTGCCTTACCGCAAAGCTAAATGCTGAACCAAAGACAAACAAAAAGCAGGAGGACAAGTGAGTGACACTTGGAAACCACTGACTATGCAGACTGGTTCCACTGGTCATTATAGGACATTCAGTTGGGTTGAATTCACTAACACTTGATGCAAGATAACACCAAAGCAGTCAAATAGAGCTATATTCCCACTGGAAATTTGGTGTTATTTCAAATGGAGCAATACTCTAAATCAACAGGGGTGTAGCTATAAGCCTGAAGATGCCCTACATGTGACCTTGAAGGCAGCTTCAGAGAAGGCAACAACTGACGCCACCCAGGCGCTGCTGCTTGCATAGTTAATGATGGAATCACCTTGGATACAGACCTCATAGTTGCTGTATAGTTCACACCACTTGGCAACTTCACAGTATAGAACTCTGCGGTTGTGATAGTCAATGTGTAAAAAGTCCAGACATTTGATTTCTCTCCCCATTTCCTGGTTCCATTGGTAAGGAGCAAAAAAAGTTTAGAACTTATTTTGAAAACTGTTGTGAAGGTGGCAATTCTGAATATCTGAGTCGCTAACTGAATCCCCATTTCCCTTTCACACATGTAGCAACAACAGAAGATTGTTCAGACGCGTTCTCACCTACTGGAAATATATCATGCACGGGTTTAGCGCCTGAGTTGAGCTTGCAGGAGGCAGGACATCGCGGTCACGCAGCCAGTTCGTAATTTTGGTCATAAACAACCAAGTCTCTTGCTGCTCCTTGAATGTCTGATGATTTTGGCGTCGGCCCTTACCGACAGAAGTCCCTGAATTTTGTTATCTCTCCAGTTTGTCATTTTCTTTGGCATCTTCGTGTAAATGACCCTTCTTCAAACTTGGATGTTTGTATTCTACCGATCCAACTGATTCGGACATTTGCGTTCTCACATACAGCTCCTCCTGGTGATGTCTAGATAAGTTCAGGGTTGCTTAGGTCTGGTCACTTGCAGGGACGCAGTGCTTCAAAGCAACTGGAAACGTGCCATGGGATCTAGTCAACAGCAGATCAGCACCTGCTATAAACTTCTAGTTTGAAGGCACCTTAAACCTAAATAGTAGTTGTTTCTTGACATGTTCGCTACTCAGGGAATTTCCACCTCACCAAAAATACCGATTACTGCAGAGATGCAGCTAGCTGTACTAGCCTACCTCTAATTTTGTAATCAAAGAAAATCCTAGTGCAGAAGATAAAGCTTAACAGCTAATGGGGCTGGGACGATACTCCTCCCGATTTGATACTATCGCGACACTTGGGCGCAGATTCAATATATATTGTGATTTTTAAGTATTGCGATTGCATGTAATGGCAGGGGCATCTAATGCTTTTTACTTCTGGTGAATATAATCCAATCTATCTTATTTCCATGTTTGTATTTTGTAAATACAGTTCCCTTTGTTAACACCTTATTTTGAAAACGTAGTCACACATGTATACTTCCGCTGTTTTTGCCAAGACTGTCGCTAGCTCTGAGCTCTCCCAGTCAGCTCCGTTCTCTTTATACATACATAGTCAGCTCTGTCGGGGCTGTTTGAATTTATTTCTCCGCAGTTTTCTACTTTTTCATTTCAGCCGGCTGCGATTTGTTTTGTTTTTGACAGATACGGAACGGATATGACGTCACATTACTCAGACTACAACAATAAAAGCAGTAACTTCCTTCTACCTCCGCATAGACTCAAATGGAGTAATTACATCGTTTCTGGCATTAAAAAAATCAATATCAAAATCAAAAAAAAGAAAGAAATCGCAATACATAAGATAGGATCATGGATGACTTTTTTTAACAATCTAAAAAAGAATCCTAAAAGATGAGGCGGCACCTTTCACACTATCAAAACTCCATATTATCTCATGTCAATGTGGCAAAACTCTTCTTTTATGACCCAGGCCATTGTAAGGTTTTCAAGTCTGAGAAGCAGCAGCCCTTGCAGTCGAGCTGCACCTAGCCCATTCACTGCCCAGTTCATCTTTCACTCATTTCTGAGGGCAAAGGGAGAGAAGCCACAAATGCCAGAACCCAGGCAACAAGTTTCTTTGTTTATAGAGGAAGTAGGGAGTGTGCAAGTGCACTGACAAGAATACTGCCAGTACTCTCCGTGAACTATAATTATCCTCCTCTGCAAAACATACTTTGGCGTTATTTGACATTCAAAAAAACTTGAAAATTATTTAATCAAACTCTTTGTGTTGTGTAAAGTTGTCTTTTTCCTCCAGGTTGCTGTTTTAAATTCAGGTAAGAAAGAGCAGTCTAATGAAGTGCATACGTGCACAGCCTCCCTGAAACACCTTGCAAAATGTGTGCAACCCTCTTGAAGCTAACTAAGAGATGCCTTGCATAACTTAAGCACACCCCATAAGCTCAGAAGTCGTGACAAGGGACTCTCTGGCCACAGCACTCAAATCAATAAGCTGTCTGCTGAGGCCCGCCCCGTGAGAAGACTACAGACAGATTATGCAGTCCACCACTGATCACTTGGCCCAGTAAAACATCCTACTCAAGTCCTAGAGCAGCAGTCTCCCCCTAATACACAAGACGTGCAGGGAATTGAACAGGCAATGACGTAAGCTTTTCACATTCAATTACTTCTAAGTGTTCTTTTCCTCTCCTATGCAAGCATTGGCCTTTTGAGGAATTAAAGCAATCTGGCAAACATAATGTGATGTTCAATTTTAACATGTCAGAGAAATGCCTTAAGCCAGTATATAAATGGGGATAGTAAAATACCACAGACACTCTGTTAAGTGAGGTAAAGCGTATAGTTATCAGCAAACATCACTATTAATGCTAACTGGTGTTGAACATCAATGACAAACGCTGAAAACTTACCAGGACACGGAAGAAGTAGAGGTATTCTGCAGCACCAGAGTAGTTTCCACACTCGTACTGGAACTTGGCATATCTGTACAGCGTGTCCAAGTACTCCTGACGGAACTTCAAGAGAAATACGAGAGTATCAATATCACAAACAGAGAAAATGTGAATCGTTGTCAGACCAAGTCAAAACAATACATATTTTCAAATCAAACATTATGCTTGCGCTGTAATCTCATGCAGCTGTGGCGCCTAAGGAAATCCCAGTTTTGTGTCATATACATTGGTGATTCAGGGTTAGGGTGAAACATCAGAAAAACTTCTCAAACATCTGGGCTACATCAAATATATATTTTACATCATTGTAACTAAACTGCACATCTAATTTTAATTTCGTATTTGTAGCAGTAACCTAATTTTCCCTTCTGTGGTGGCACACCACTGCTGAATGAATATAGAGTAAACACTGCTATATCATATCAGTGGTATTTTGCCATGAACGGCAAAATAATATTTAACTTTTGTGACAAATCTGCCAAGAAGTGGTCATGTGAACTGAATTAGAAATGCATACGTATATATATAGGGCTATCATTTCAAGCCTACTTGTCTTCCTATATTTAACTGTCCTTCCTGTTGTCCAGTATCTCACAGCAGTGTGCACTGACGTCAGGCCATTCACTAAGATTCAGTACAACTGTGACAGGCAGTGGGTGCTCCGGGCCGCCCAAGCCTTTCCCACAGCGTGCTGAGGGGCCCCGGGCCTGGGCTGTGTGGAGGTGCAGTGAGGACAGCATGCAGGTCAGCTGGATACCGGAGTGGGAGGGGACCGACGGAGGGGAGGGTAAGAAGCCAAACATCACGGTAAATATAGAACCTCCGGCATTCTTGCGGCTCTATCCACGAGTCCCGAGCTACTCCGTTTATTCTTAACAATTCACCACAGAATGTAAATGTCCGCAGAATTTGTGCAAGCCATACAAACCCCGAAAATGAGTTAAGGGTTTTGGGAAGTAATTCTGCATTTCCATGCTTGGACTGCCCCTCCCACTTCGCCCCTAAAACAACCATGGGTTCACACAAGAGCCATGGGAAATGCAGTGAAGAAGTGAGACGTCAGCAAATCAAGCCAACTTACGTTATGTTTTTCTGCCAAATAGTCAAAGAGCATTCGTCCATCTCTGAAAAAAAAGAAGAAAGCGAGACAGTTTCTGTAGTTAGAGGCCATTTAACTTGAGTCGCCGTTTGGCTGACATCCTGGTGTTTGGAGTCTCGTTCAGGTATATTTTTCCACTTCTGGTCTAAATCAAGAGCTGTACACAAATGAAGAGCATTTCACTTTTAAAACAGTGCGATGGGCCGTTTATTACATTTGGTTTGGCTACTACAAATCTATGCTAGCCATGTCTAACAAACTATGTCTGGTGAAGAAAGTGAACACTGATTTCTCAGCATAGCCTTTGAGTCTCTGTGGCTTTGTCAAAATAAAGGTATGCAACTGTTGTATCCCAACAACATTTTACAACTTTGCCTTTAACCTAAAAGCTTGCTATTTATGTGGAAACCACATTGAAACTATGTGTGTTTCTATGGTATGTTCACTTCTATAATGTGAATGAATGAGTGTGTATTTGCTGCCACGTGTGTGATGTGTGTTACGTGAATCTCATTTAGGCTGAGGCAGGATTCTTCACTGCTTTGGGGCAGGCTGTCTTGACACCGATACAAAATATCTTATATTTTGCTTTGCACTTGTTATGAGATTTAGATGAGAGTCAGCTGCTGAGCTGTCCAACAAGTGGCAACTGTTCATGGAAAAGTCTGCACAGCATTACTGCCACCTTCTGCACTGAAAAAGTCAAGGAGCCATGTTGACTCAAAAACCCAAAAGTGGTTTTCATAGCTTTAACAAGTCCAAACAAATGAGAACATACATCATAGATCACCCAAATGGTGATCGTAATCCACAGAGTGTGTTTTATAATGACAGATTGTTTATAGATATGGTACTAACATGATTTATTATAATAGCTGGGCTTGGTTTCTGGCTTCAGTAGTTATCCAAATAAAGCCTGGTAAGGCATATAGGCCTATTAGCTAACTGTTCAATAAAAGTACTTAGACCATTAGGTTCTATTACCCAGTAAAATGCTTTGTGGATCTGTGTGTATTAACCCCAACGGACAGGGCACTGGGATTCAAATATCAACCCATTTCTCATTTCCAGCACTGGATGATCCTCCTAATGCAGAAATAATGTTAAAAACAAGCGACGGCATCAAGCATAATTTAGGTCGTAATGGTGGAATAAAAGTGATGCATGTCCTTTGGCTTGAGAGAGAATTCTTCATTGACCCCAGATGAGTTTCCTATTGTTTTACAAATCCTATGGTTTGAAGAAAAAATAATGCATAACTTAAGACAGACACATAACTCCTCATCCAAAAAGGAAAATTTCCTCTTTACTTCATCCTGACAGCAAAATAACAATAACGGACATGTGCTAAGTCAATGTTGCTATTATCAGGCTTCAAATCTCACATAACAGTTCCTACAAATCAGTGTCTTAAACAAACAAATATCTAAAGCCCAACTAAAACAATATAACAAACAGTATCAAATGGAAAATACTTTTGATTAACTGTACACACTCTCGCCAAGAAACAAAGGAAAGGATAAAGACCCAATTTGACCAAACTATTTTAATCACTGTATACGACAAAACAGTCTTAATAAAGTTAACCACAACATCTTGCGTCGGTCTCTTTTTACGTCTGTTTTTGCTGACTTTGCTCACAAAAGCCCTAAAAAGACTCAATACATTTTTCATTCAAAATGCAGCTCCATGCAATCTACAAAATCCCTCTGCAATGCTGCTATGCAGTCTACGGTTTCAAATAACAGGTTTTACTAATCCCAGAATCGTGGCCAGATTCAAATATCACAACCTCACTAATGTCGCATTCACACCAAGAGTTGGACCACCGGGATCATTTGTGTTCATCCGCGTTACTCCTTAGACGCGCCGGAGAGGAGAAAGGGCTTGTCTACATTTATCACAACAACTTTTCTTTCCGCCATTTCTGCCATCAACCATGGACGAAATAACCATTGTTGCTGCTTTGTACATGTTGTGGAAGTCCCAGATATGTTAAAAAACAAACCGCCGTTGTGTCTGGGTTTATAACATTCTCCCGGCGGTCATTGCACTGACTGTATCTAGCAAACCACACGTCGCTTGCAGTATGAACCCAAAATAAACAGATTGTGCTGTCAATTGCAATAAACGAATCAAAAGTATGCCGAAATAACTACATAATAATGCCGATTTGTAAAGTAAGTCTGAATTCATTCTTTGGAAGGTCTGTCTGCAAGACGATAAGCAAACAACTTTTAAAATGCTTGTTTTCTGAATGGAGTTCTGATTAATTAGCGTTAGGCTATGCTAACATTGTAGCTGCTCCATCAACACTCAGCGTCATCAAGGCATAAATACGGCAGCAACTTTGTTGTAAATGGATCAAAAGTATGCTGAAATGACAACATAATGATGCAGATTTATAAAAAGTATGAAGTCATGCTTTATCAGGTCTGTCAGCAAGACGACAAGCAAACAACTTTTAAATTGCTTGTTTTCTGAATGGAGTTCGGATCGATCAGCGCCAGGCTATGACAGTGTAGCTGCTCCATCAACACTCAACATAATGTTATCTAGGCATAACTATGGCAGCAACGTTGTTTATACTATAGACGTATACACATACATTTATACACAGAGTTTCATCCAGTCTCTGTATAAATATGATGTCCTATCTTAGCTCTGGGTGCCTGCAAACAGCCACAATAAGTTTGTCCTCTATCTCTGATTCAACAACGTAAGGACGTCAGTGATGATAGCAGGAGAATCTCAATGCTGATAGGCTTTCGCGACACAGCATCACATGAATTTCTCGCTCAAATTGAGATATTTAAACCCCTGCAAATACATGAATTTTGTGTCGCGTCATTCACGTCGACTCTGTATGTAATCGAGCAGCGCAAAAAGTTTGCTTTGCGCTTGGTGTGAATGCGTCATAAGGCTAATGATGCCTTTCATGAAAATTTATTTTAGGATAATGATTAAATAAGGAGGCAATATACTACTTTTGATTAACAAACTTTACCTGGTGGACTGCATCTGCCTCGTTGTCTCTGGGTCCTCAAACATTTTCACAATGGGTTCTGTCTCTGACTGCAGCTGCTTCAGCTGGGCCACAACCTCTGTCCTCTTCTCCCTTAGAGCTGACACAGGGAGGATAAAGAAAGTCATTAGCTACAGCAACTCCATAAACCAACATGTACACGGTCTGCACCCCAGCACTGAAAACGCAGTGAAACAAAGTTTACTGCTAAATCAATTCTGAATGGAGTGAGTGGTGGAGTGCAGTAACAATTTATGATTTCTATCAAGCAACATTAATACCTTCCTTGGTTGTGTGTGTGTGTTATTTCTTGAGAAATGGGGATGACGACTGATATCCACCAAGCGTCAACACTTACTATGCGGAATTTCCTTGTCTAAATAAAGGCTTCTGTACACGTCCATGGCGAAGTCCACCATGTTTGTGTCACTGAGGAGGTCCAGTTTTCCATGAAGCAGCTCCTGCTCATTGTAGATCTAAGATACAGGACAAATAATAGAAAACAGAGGTGAGGGTGAGGTGAGGGAGGGAGGGAGGGAGGGATCACGTTCCTTTTTTTAAACCGCACTTTTACTTTTTACTCAACTATTTTTTTGGGCCAGTAATGAACTTTTATCTTTGCTACATTTGCATTTATACCTCTGTTACAACTAGTCTGTTATTTACAGTACAATGCATTTTGCTAAATTAATCGGAATGAGCGATGTGCACGCGGCTACGCAGGAGATCTTTAACCGCCCTTCCTTGTGGTACACATGCACTTGCGCCAGGAATCAATGAGCTGGGCAAATGCAAAAACGTAGAAAATCAGGCAAATATCTTTTCAATTCAAGGTTTGGTTGTTCTACTAATGTAACTCAAATCAGTAAACGCAAACTATGCCACTGGTGGCCATGTTGGAAAACAGTATTGCCCCCAAAGCCGGCAGAAATACATTCACTTTCTATTAATGGCATTTTAAAAGCATATTTAGTGTATTCAGAATAAACGTAGGCTAAACACTGTACAAACACCTAAGTCAGATGATCACAGTACTGATTCTGATATATTATAACAGAATCCTCTCATCGCGCAGAGCAGGGATTTTGATGGAAATTAGCCAATTTCTTTTCTCTAATTCACATTGGTTGCATTTTTTTTATAGCGACGATGCCCAATGGTGAATTCATGTTGATAAAACTGATCTTGGCTTTCACTCAGTACGCTACCAGTTGTAATTTATTCAGGAAACAATAAAGCTTGAGAAGCACAGGAAGAAAGCAAACATGGGTGGATGAAACTGTCCTTTTGGGTTTTACGCGTGACGAACACGTCTCTTTTTTAGGCTTGCCTTACTCAAATAAACAATGGGTTGCTCCCATGTTAATTGCCAAAATAATTCTTTGCACTTATGTTCATAGATGCTTTAGGAATAATCATATTGTGTTGGGTGCCTATGCTATTAGAGAAGGCAAATCATATGCAGCACCCTTCATATCACATCAAGTTGATTGGTTGGCTACATGTCCATATCAAGATAACAGATTCAGGCAACAATAGTAGGTTAGGGAACTAGCAAGTATGATATTTTAAAGTGATGCAATCGATACCTTCATGTAGATTAAAAATAAGTAGGTAAAATAATTGTATTAAACAGATGTAGTTAAATTAGAGCTATTGAGCATGCAAAGCAAAGTGCATAGAAATAAAAAGAGCTGAAAGACTTGGACTCTAGCTCAAAGACTTGGACTGGAATAAAATGACTTGTGAAGATCTCTGGCCCGCACACACTAAGGTTAAACAATATTAAAACACAAAGTTACTTGTACTTTGAGTAGTTTACTGACCAAGTAACGTACTTTTACTTAAGTATGTTTGTCAAATGGTAATTTTTTGGGGTAACTTTTAGCTTACTTGAGCAAGTTTCATATGGGAGTAACCTTTTAACATTACTTTAGTAAACATTTTCTCTAATGTTACCCTGCTTTAAATCGCCTACAGGTGGTTCAAAATGCAACGGCCAGGTTATTATTTATCCATTGGCTCCCTGTAAAATTCAGAATCAACTATAAGATCTTGTTAATTACATTTAGGCACTGCGTGACCTCGCCCCCCAGTTACATTTCTGATCTCTTAGTTCCATATTCGACGTGTCGAACACTTCGATCCTCTAATCTCGGCCTTTTATCCATCCCCCGCTCAACCTGCATTACAAAAGGTGATCAGGCGTTTTCTGTTTTAGCACCCCCCAACTCTCTGGAATTACAAAAGGTGATCGGGCGTTTTCTGTTTTAGCACCCCCCAACTCTCTGGAATTACAAA
>CAKAOH010003831.1:0-39906 GCA_916701665.1 Sebastiscus tertius
ATACGCTTGTTCCCTTTCTTGCTGAGAGTTAGATGAAAAGATTAATGCCAACCTCATGTCCGTGGCAAATATGAAGCTTAGCTTAGCATAAAGACTGGAAACAGGGGGAAACAGCTAGCATGGCTCTGTCCAAGGGTAACAAAATCTGTTTTTAAGCTCACTTTATATCTCATTATATCTGATTTGGCTGGAAGTGACAGCTCCTGGCCAAGAAATAATCCTGCAAACAAAACCCCTGGAAAAAAAACTGATTTGTTATTTCTAAACTTCAGTTTTTGTACAAACTAAACAAAGAGGATATCACACTATGCGTTAGTGAGCTTTAGAGGTATGGAAGGTGAATTGCCTTCAGACTCAGCCAGGCTAGCTGTTTCATCTTGTTTACAGTCTTTATGCTAAGCTAAGCTAACCGGCTGCTCTCTCCAGTGACATATTCACTGAAACGTGAAAAATAGTTGCCATCTCAGCGCATTATGAATGCATTAACCCATATTTTAGTTGGGCTGATACAGTAGCAGTAAACCATCATCATCATCTTGGCTGGTCCAGCCATGTACTCGGTTTTGACCGAGTCTTGTTTTCGTTTTTTTCATTTTCAAAGTCTTCAGCTTCAAGTGACGCTGACTCAAGTGACATCCCTTGAAGCCATTTATCAGACTTTTTGCAGCTGGAGCCACAAAAGTCTTTATACCATTTTTAAACATATATAAACATTCATAATTGGCCATAATTAGTTGTTCCCGTAATTTATTCCAACTGCGGGATGACAACAAAATTAATGTTTTTCAGCTTAGTTTAGTGCAACTTCTTCTGAACAGACTTCACATGAAGCTTCAGTTCACCTAGAAAGCACCGGCGTCACCACCTCTCTGTCAGAGTGAATCCACTGTGCACAGCTGGGAGACCCGAGTAGCACCAACGTGGTAACTGTGAGGGATGAGCCCAGAGGCATGCTGGGCTTCGGTGATTGTTGACCACATCTGACATTAGTTTTCTACCAATGTGGGTCAACTTCTCTGAGTGTGATCATTGAGATTATCTTTGGTTGGCGCTTTCTCATGCAGGCTTTTTCTCATCTTACATAGTGTTTGATTTCGGGAGGTCTGCTGCAGGCTTGCGAGCGTAAGGTGGTTCAAATTCCCAGTCGCAACAAAGAAAATGTGCACTTTTAAATTTGTTCGCTTGTTCTATACATAGACTAAGAAGTAGACGTAGTCACCGTGACGTCACCCATTGGTTTGTGCACTGCCATTTTGAAGCCTCAATTCGGCATTTTGGCCATCGCCATCTTGGTTTCTTGCTACCAGAAGTGAGAGGGTGGAGCTAAGTACAATCAAACACCGAATAAGCTGAATTTTTAGGCGACCAAAAATGTTAATATTAACTTTCATGAACTGAAAACCCACTGTGAAAGGGTTAAAGTTGTAAGATGAAAACACGGACAACACCCAGACCGGACAACGCCGTGGTAGCGACCTGTCAATCACAAGGTAGCCACGCCCTAAAGCATCCCCTGCTTTATGGTCTATTTGACTCTAATGTAGGCTCATTTTCCCATAGACTTCTATACAATCAGACTTATTCTCGCAACCAGAGGAGTCGCCCCCTGCTGGCTTTTAGAAAGAATGCAAGTTCTTCGGCATTGGCTTCACTTCTCAGAACTGGAGTTGCCCACTGGTTGACGCGTATGGCCACTGACCGTGCGTCAGTATTTGATGAATTGCGAGTGAGAATGTGTTCTATAAGAGATTGGGTTTGGAAAAAAAACGACCCTTCACACACTTGCATATCCACACAAATAACCTACAAAGTGTGTCTCTCTCATACTGCAAATCTGTCTTCTCTGCGTGGAGAATGAGTTGTTGCTGTAGCTACCGAAGCAGAGAAGCTGGGTGGAAGATGGAAAAAATAAAAAAAAAAATTTCATAGATCTATTCAGCTTAAGAACGCAAACCCACTTTCATGCACACACAGATGAACACACACACACACACACACACACACACACACACACACAAACACACACACAGTCTTTATATTGATCAGTAAAGCTGAAGAAGAAGCTTCCATCTTCATTAGCGGCTGAAGTTTAAGTCAGCGTGAAGGTGAGAGAGATGATATTCGTGTGTGTGTGTGTGCGTGTGTGTGTGTGTTTGCATGTGTGCCTCTGCGTATTGTTGTCATCCTGCAGCGTTTCCATCTCTCAGTTGTCATCTGCATCTCATTCTTTCAGAATCCTATAAGAGGCTTTCACGCCAATCACTCCCTCTCTGTCTGAGCTCGTGTGTGTCAATCCCTCACTGCCATTCTCTTCAGCCCTGGAAAACACACAATCTGCAGAGTCACGGAGAGGAACTTATCTTTACATGAGCACCCCTAATGCGGTCTTCAGCATGCCGAGCAAACTCTAAAGTTAAGACCTTAAAGTCTCGGGTGAAGGTGGCTAAAAAACAAACAGAAAAACAAACACTCCCCTCCCACGGTCTCCAGCTCTGACAAAATTGTTTCTGCAAGACAGAGACAAGACAGGTCGCCACCTACACGTCTGCCATTTGGTGGGCATTCTATCCAAAGCACCTCACGCTGCCTCCTGCTAGATTGTTTACCTGCAGAGTTTTGTGTGAGTAAAAAACAGAGTCAATGGCAGCCAGTCGTTATAATGAGGCCACAGTGGCGACAGGAAACACAGTTGTTATTTGTTTTGTCTGCATTTCAGTGACATTTTGCAATTTTGTGGACTCAGATTGGGGCTGCTGGTGGAAAACTACTGTCTGGTCAAGTGGCTGCATGGCCGTAGACAGCTATGTGGTCACTGAGGTCCAGACCTCAGCAATTATTTCCTTTAAAAACCTCCACTGACTCTCTGCATCGGAATGACGTGAAACAGCTTGAAACTGACCGCTATCAACAAGCAGCCCGGTCGCACAGCAGTTCGTGAAATAGTCACAAAATTTAATGTATTGATTCGTGTACATAAACACGAATTGGTGATGGTGAGCTCGAAAATCAATTTTTATGTAATCCATGTAATTGTGAAACAGGAAGTGAGAGCGGCGAATGCCGTGTCGGGTGGAGGTGAGTGTGGATGGGTGGGTCAAAAAACACCCGACTTTGTGAAACCACAAGTCAAAGTTTAGATTTATTTGTCACATAACTTCTGTTCTTAAGATACAGCACTTCCAGAGTTATTTTAACCCGAACCGTGATCTCATCCTAAACCTAACAAAATAATTTTTGCCATGTATCTTCCATACTTACGTTACGGCATATCCGGATTTATTTGAACTCAAACCACGATCTTTTCCTAAAGCTAACTAAGTCGTTTTTGTCACGTAATTTCCGTACTTAAGTTACATCACTTCCTGTGTTTTTTTAACCCAAACCACGATCTTTTCCTAAACCTAACTAAGTAGTTTTATTCTGAAATGACTGGAGAAAGAATTGACACATTTGTCACGTGTTGCTGGACATTCCTTGGAAAACGCACAAAAAATACGTTGTTGAAAGTCGTGTGTCATGAAAAAAAATTAAATTTGTGTCTATGTACAAGAATTAAATAGATTCAATTTCATGACTGTTTCACAAACTGCCGTGAGACTGTGTTGTAATAAGACAGTTTCACATCTGTGCAGTAGAGACTAAATGCCTAAATTCTAATGGTGCTCTGTATTCGCTGGATGTGTATATATAGGCAACTGTTTGCTCACATGTTCAACATTAAAGGAAAAATGCGCCACCTATTATATGGACATCCAGTCAGTGTTGATGGTAAATGTAGTCGATGGAAGCAATAAATTCTCAGCGCGTGCTATATTGACCCAGAAAGCTCCTGCTCGCGGAGCTGTGCCGGCAGTGCCTACATGTACCAGGATGCGTTGTGCACAAGCTTCTGGTGCCCCGGAAGGTCCCCGCCAGCCATATCCTGTTGCTAATGTAGCCACAGCCCACACTTGAATTACAATATGCTGAAAGGTTATTATGGAATTTTTGCCCAATGATGCCAAAAATATACTACCTACTGCCACTTTAACAACTTAATAAGGTGTCAATATGACAATGTTGTGTTTATAGCTTGTTGCACTGCCCAAAGTGGCTAAAGAAAATCAGACTACGGTCAGAATACAGGTTTAAATAATTTTTACAGACTTGACAAAGCTCCTGCGACTGTTTTTTTACAGACTGTGAAGAGCTCTCTGTGACTAGTAAATTGACATTGACATGTAAAATAAGCGAGACATTCCTATTAAATGCCAGAAGAATAAATACATTGGAAAAGAGTGAAACCGCTCCCCAATATATCACCACATCAGGACTGTGAGTTCTACACTGTTCAGATACATTATGCATCCATCCCTTTTTTTCTGCATTGGAGTTCCAGTAGTTGTACTCCCCCGTCCTGCATCTATCCAAAGTTAGTTGTGCATGGTGTCCATCACTGAGCGGCCCTGTGTCTACCTGGCATTAACTCTACTGGAGCAGCTCATAAAGGACCCGACAGGCAGCGATGTGCAGCCCAAAGGGCACAACATTCACATGATTTTATAGCGTGATCAAATTTCAGATTTAATCATGCTCATATTTAACTGAACAGAAAGACATTAAGGTTGTTTAATAATGCAAGTATGTAGAAGTTTTGGTTCTCAGTTTGGTGCCTGTGCCGGTGTTATCCATATTCTGCAGCACTGTTTTGAATATTTTGAACACTGGTGCAGACAGCTGGACATATATTTATTTAATGTCAGAAAGTTTCCTGAAAACAGAAAAAGGGAGGAAAGAGTTGGAAAAAAATACATATTTTTATGCTTCTGCGCCGGCGTTAGCCGTGGCCGTAGGCATTATGTTTTCCATCCATCCGTACCATTCTCGTGAAGGTGATATCTCAGGAACGCCTGGAGGGAATTTCTTCAGATTTGGCACAAACGGTCACTTGGACTCAATGATGAACCTATTAGAATTTGGTGCTCAAAGATCAAGGTCACTGTGACCTCACGTCTGTCCCATTCTCATGAACAGGATATCTCGATAATAACGATAATAACGATAATGACGATAATAACGCGTTAACTCAAATTTGTTTTAACGCCACTAATTTCTTTAACGCAACTTGCGATTGTTAGGTTGTAGCGGGCTCAGTTTGAAAGCTAGAGTGAAGAGACTGGCATTATATGAAACTAGAAAACCAACCGTGTCATACTAGCTCTACTAGCTCATTGTGAAGGAGGCTAAATAACATTTCAAACTTAAGCTACATTTTGGTGAGGAAAATCTGGCATGGCCATTTTCAAAGGGGTCCCTTGACCTCTGACCTCCAGATATGTGAATGTAAATGGGTTCTCTGGGTACCCACGAGTCTCCCCTTTACAGACATGCCCACTTTATGATAATCACATGCAGTTTGGGGCAAGTCATAGTCAAGTCAGCACACTGACACACTGACAGCTGTTGTTGCCTGTTGGGCTGCAGTTTGACATGTTATGATTGGAGCATATTGTTTTATGCTAAATGCAGTACCTGTGAGGGTTTCTGGACAATATCTGTCATTGTTTTGTGTTGTTAATTGATTTCCAATAATAAATATATACATACATTTGCATAAAGCAGCATATTTGCCCACTCCCATGTTGATAAGAGTATTAAATACTTGACAAATCTCCCTTTAAGGTTTTGAACAGATAAATAATGTGTGATTAATTTGCGATTAATCACGATTAACTATGGACAGATATGCGATTAATTGCGATTAATCATTTTACTCGATTGACAGCCCGAGTGAAAACATAATAACAGTTAATGATTTTTTATTTGACGTGAAACCAGATCAGCCCTTCGTTTGCTTTTAATATGACTACTGTTTGTTTTGAGGCAATCATCACTTTACAGTGGATATCATTTTACTCACAGAGGGAAGTTCATTAAACCCTCTACCTATTTTTAACAGGCTCCTCCAATATCCAGCTCTCTCACTGTTCCAGAGGAACAGAGTGACGGTTGTTCCCTGCTGCATGCAGTTCATGCAGTACAATGTGGCACTACTGTGATGGATTGATCTGCAGTGTGTGAGGCAGATATGTGTATTTTTATGTTAGCGTGTGTGTGTGTGAGAGCCTCAGGGAAGTCTGACTTCCTGTGATCAGTCTTTATGATGTTGGTTATGGCTGTTAACTTTATGACCCCACAGAGGACAAACACACCATTTTATCATTCACTCACACACACACAGTCCCACACGCTCTCTGTAAGACACCGACATGTCCCGCGGTGTGTGTTTCACGGGGCAAACAGGACATTATGTTGACTAATCTGTGGGGACATCGGCTCAGAGAGATGACTATTGATCTGATGGATGAGACACTTCCCTTAAATGGATTCCTGCGCAGCATAAGTCAAAGCTCCTCTCTCAAAAAATGTCAATTAGTAATGCTTGTTATAGTTCATGCATCACCCAACACCCTGAATTTACAAAATGTACTATACTCTACATATTAGTTTTGTTTTACATGCATTATTGGTGTCCTAATGCAGTCCAATACAGCAACATCATCACAAACTACAGCCTTACAAATTAGCACATTTATTAATACGCAGTGATAATGAGTGTAAATGTTCAGCTTTAATTATACTGTATATAGTGTGTCCATATTGGAAGAACAGTTTAGGAATCAGTGGGCAACCCCTGGGTCTGAAAAGTGCTGAAGTGCCTTAAACTTGCATTCTTTCCAATAGCCAGCAGGGGGCGACTCCTCTGGTTGCAAAAAGAAGTCTGATTGTATAGAAGTCTATGAGAAAATGAGTCTACTTCCCACTGGATTTATTACCTCAGTAAACATTGTAAACATGAGTTTATGGTCTCAATCACTAGTTTCAAGTCTTCTTCAATACAGCATATGTTCATTTAGTAAATTATGGTCCCATTTAGAGTCAAATAGACCATAAAGCAGGGGATGCTTTAGGGCGTGGCTACCTTGTGATTGACAGGTCACTACCACGGCGTTGTCCAGTCTGGGTGTTGCGTTTTTGTCTTACAATTTTATCCCTTTCTCATGCTAAATTAAGCCAAATATGAGTTTGGAAAAGGCTCTGTCATGTATTTGGGTCGGCAAGTGGGTCAGGGTGAGGTCCGTCCCATCGAGGCGCGATAGCTGAGTTCCCCGTTCCAACCACCCGACATGCGCTGCGGCGTTTCCTCGGCATGACAGGGTACTACAGAAGCTTCTGTAGAAACTTGTCTGTCGCGGTCCATCCCCTGACTAGACTCACGAGTCCCAAGGCAGACTTTAAATGGACTCCGGATTGCCAGCGTACATTTGAAAGCGTAACATCTCTTTTGTGTCACGCTCCGGTCCTTGCTGCCCCCGATTTTACCCGACCTTTTAAGTTGGAGGTTGACGCCAGCGCTGTGGGCGCAGGGGCTGTGTTAATGTAGGAGGATGCAGATGGAGTAGAACACCTCGTCAGCTATTTCTCGCGCAAATTTAACCAGCATCTGTCCAACTATTTCACCGTTGAGAGAGAGACGTTAGCGTTGTTATGGTCGTTGCAACACTTTGATGTATACCTCGGTTCCTGTACTCTGCCTCTCGTTGTTTACACCGATCACAATCCTCTGGTGTTCTTGTCTTGGATGTATAATCACAACCAGCGGCTCATGTGCTGGGCCCTGCTGTACAGGAACGCAACCTTGTGATTAAACACAAAAAGGGTTCAGAAAATGTTGTAGCTGACGCCCTGTCCAGAGTGTAGGAAGTACTGATATTGGTTATATTGTTACAAAACGTATAGGTTTGTATTTATGTGTGTGTGGGGAGGGAGGGTGTTACGGGCTCCAAGTGACCGATCGTTATTGTTGTTGTTGTTGTATATTGCTGTGCTGCCCTCTCTCTTGTGCTCTTTCCTTTTTGGTTTGCTCTGCTGTCCCTCCACTCCGAGATGATGTCACCTCTGGGGGATCTCCCTCAGGGCGACGCCTCCGGACCATCCTCAGGTGGATGCCCTCAGTTTCCCGCCATTTGTGGTCCTGCCTCCGATACGTCACCGCTGCTTATCCAGTCACCAGCCTGATGTGCTGCCTGTCAAGATTTA
This sequence comes from Sebastiscus tertius, assembly GCA_916701665.1. NCBI lineage: Eukaryota > Metazoa > Chordata > Actinopteri > Perciformes > Sebastidae > Sebastiscus > Sebastiscus tertius. Next base: position 8,080 of record CAKAOH010003831.1, read on the forward strand.
AAAGCCAGCGGTGACTAGGCCATGGCAGGCAGTGATTACCATTGATCTGTCCCCCTCTATGTGTCTCTTGAATGTATTGTGAAATTGTTAACCAGTATATTGTGTACAGGTCTAACTGGAGTCAGTGGACTTTAGATTTTTGGAAGTTAACTAGCCTGAGGTAATCGTTTGTGGTTTAATTTTCCTTGTGAGTAGAGCATTTGTTAGTTGTCTGTTTGTTAGGGATTATTCAGGGCTAGGGTGTGTGCTTTTGTTTCCTCCTTTTCGCGCCTCCCGAAACCCTCGTTTTTGGTTGTTATAATCCAAACATTGTACCCCTTTATTTTGCTTTAATTTCAGCCACGGCAATAAAAACAAGTGATTGCCTGATAACACTGGCTGTGTGCTACTTCCTTTACCCTTACACCACCTCTGGGTTGTAACACAGTGTGTTTCCAGTTCATGAGAGTTAATTGTAATATTTTGGTCGCCTAAAAAATGATTCAGCGTTCGGTTGTACTTAGCTCCACCCTCTCGTGTCACTTCTGGTTGCAAAAAGACAAGATGATGACGGCCAAAATCAAAATGGAGATGGCCAAAAATGCCAAGGTTACGGCTGTATAAGATGTATGTGTTAGAGTACTGGATACAGCGTTGTAGGCGGGCTCCCTTTCATTCCGCATGAAGCCTAAATGGCTCGACTGCCGAGTGATAAAGTACCCGGATCTTCTGCCGATTTATTCTATCTCTATCTATCGGGCCCATATAGCAGGAGCACTAGCGTCTCCTTTAACTCCACCTCCCAGCCCTCGCTCCAGCCACGGTCTGGGTCTCATTCACATGAAGAAAGGAAATAACTCTGGATTCAGTGCATTTTACAACTTTTAAGACTCAATGATTTAAATAAGGGTTTTTTAACGGCCAAAATGCCAAACTCAAGGCTTCAAAACGGCAGTCCACAAACCCACGGGTGACGACACGGTGACTACGTCCACTTCTTATATACAGTCTATGGTAGGCACAGTGTCAGGAATTGGGGGACTATAAAGGGCTATGATTCCTGTATAAATGTGAACACCCTCAAACACCCTTGGCCAAGCTGAGAGTCAGCTCATTGACCTCAGTAATTCCAAATCCAATGGTGTCACTATTCAAATGCTTGTGGACTATATATAGAAACTTCATTTAAGTAGTAAAAAAGTCAAATATCTGATGTTCACAGGGTATCTCATGCCTTGCTTGAGGACATTGATCGTTGTTTCTAGAAAGTAAAACAGGTGAGACAGAAATAGAATAATAATAAAAAAAAAGATCTCAAAATCTCCCGGCTGACTGGAAAATCTCACATTTCACTAAGATCCCTACATCAATAGAAATGCTGGTTAGCAACTCATACCACCTTAGGTCAAAAACACAAACTTTCCTTTTAACACTCTGTTGTTGGACTTTATCCACAGCCGCCCTCCTTTCACTGTTAATACCACCAGAACAAAAGTTTCTACTCAGCTTTGAATTAGTAATATTCTGAAAAATAATGAAGGGCTTTCTTTCCAGGATATCAGCTAAGCAGGAGGTCAAATGGAGTTTCAGGTTATTGACTATGTCGAAGAAAAGCTGCCTTTGTTTCTCTTTTTATACCGGTTTGAGTCCACTGACCTCCATTGCCAAAGGGCTTGGATTAGTGAGGCACTGGCGCTTCATCAAACAGGATTTTTTCCATCAGTGGTGGGCAGACGCAGCCTGAAAGTGACTCATCCAGGAAAAGCCTGGGTAAGTGAGCGGCTTCGTGGCAGGGACTTCCTTATCCTTTATGTCATTTTGTGTCTGTCATTCTCTCAGCTCTTTCTTTTATTCTATCTGGCTCAAACACCTGTCTCCATTTTTTTTCTGCATTTTGTGGCAACTACAGACTGTATATAAAGATGGACAACATGACAGCTCCCCAAAAGTGAAGCCAAAATACCCAGATCGCCCCCCTGGTGGCTGGCTGCAGTATCGCTCATAAATCCCGCCCCCTCCTTGTTAGTGGATGGGCCAAACTAAAAAGATGGTTTCTGTCATTTTAGGTAGTTCTTATCAGAAAAATGAACACACATCAGTGTGATAAATCTAGTTTTAATTAGTTATTTGATGCTATAAAAAGGGGGTGTGATGTCATGATTGACAGCTGAAGTAGTCGTGCTGCCGCAGGCTCAAGAGGAAATGTAACTTTAACTTTTAATAACCTTCACGAGTCTGTGTATTAGAACATGTGTTAATCTCATCATAAATGTAGTATATGGTTAGTTGTTGTGTCTTTCTAGCCAAACAGCTACTGTGGTGCTGTCATAGTAGCTAGGTGGCTCACGCTAGCAAGTCGCGGCCGTGTTCGGCACGTGATTGTCTCGGGCGGACGTATGGGTGGGACCTCGATACCGCGGCTCCAACCCCCCCCCCCGATCACTACTGTGCAGACTCTGGCTCCAAATGACGTCAAAATCTCAAGATGGCACCTCCCGTATCCAGGAAATTTGGGCTTCACTTTTGTACAGTGGGAGGAAGTGGAGATGCGTCATCCATCTAGTCTATGGTGGCAACACTTCCAGTAATATGTAGGATTAATTCCCTTTTAAATTATACTAGAATTACAAAAGATAACTTTTTGGATGTATTATCAAGTCTTCTAATATCAGACAGATGTAAAAAATTTTCAGAGCTATATGGCTATTCAGCCTAATTTTTAGCCATGCCAGCTTTAATCCAGCCTGAAATATCTCAACATTGGATGGCTTGTCATGAAATTGGTTCCAGGTATTCACATTTATAATTTCGAACATAAACAAAAAAAATTATCCAATACTTTGAGGTTATTTGGTTGTAAACCAAAGCGTATGATATTCCCACCAGCCTCAGCTGTGTTTTGTGTTTAGTGCTAATCAGAAAATGTTAGCATGCTAACATGCTAAATTAGGATGGTGAACATGGTAAACCTGCTAAGCATGTTAGCATGCGGAAGTTAGCAATTAGCTCAAAGTACAGCTGCCCAGCTAAGTAGCCTACAGCGTCACAGAGCTTCCAGCATGGCTGTAGACTCTTATTCTTTTATTTTCACATGATTATTTTTCACCTCCTAAAGATTTGTAAGAAATCAGTGGACAACATCCGGGTCTTAAAAGTGAAGCCACCGTCTGAAACCTGCATTCTTTCTAACAGCCAGCAGGGGGAGACTCCTCTGGTTGCTAAAAGAAGTCTGATTGTATAGAAGTCTATGACAAAATGAGCCTACTTCTCACTTGATTTATTACCTCAGTAAACATTGTAAACAAGAGTTTATGGTCTCAATCGCTAGTTTCAAGTCTTCTTCAATACAGCATGATGTTCATTTAGTAAATTATGGTCCCATTTAGAGTCAAATAGACCATAAAGCAGGGGATGCTTTAGGGCGTGGCTACTTTGTGATTGACAGGTTACTACCGCGATGTTGTCTGGTCTGGAAGTTGCTGTGTTTTCGTCTTAGAACATTTTGGTTGCCTAAAAATATTCAAATTTATTCAAAATTATTCAGCGTTTGGTTGTGCTTAGCTTCACCCTCTTGTGTCACTTCTGGTTTACAAAAAATCGACATGCTAACAGCCAAAACCAAGATGGCGAAACAGCAGTCCACAAACCAATGGGTGATGTCACCGTGACTATGTCCACTTCTTATATACAGTCTATAAGAAATGGCATTTTTCTTCATTTGTGTTTTTCTGCCGTGTACAGTCCGTACCTTACCTGTTTGTAACCTCAGATGTGTCCCTGAGGGAACATTTTTTCTTACAAACTGATGGGGTCACAACACTGAGCTGTGAAAAGCCCAAAGCTGTGAGCAAGGTGACCTGCTGGCATAAAAGGGTGAAAACACAATAACACATAACCGAACCCTGCAGTGCACTCTTAAGTGTTAGCATGTAGCCATCGAGTTACTCCACAGTGAATGCTAGTGTTAAGTGTTTTCAGCACTAAATGGGCAAGTTTACCAAACCACCGATCCTCCAAGAACTCTGTGCTCTTTAATACATTCTCTCTCTCTCTCTCTCTCTCTCTCTCTCTATCTCTCTCTCTCTCTCTCTCTCTTCATCCTACACTTCCCTTCTCCTTTTTTCCTTCTCTAACTCATTCCCTGTTAGTGGAAACACACACACAGGAGAAGGTTGAGGTCGGTGTACTTAGTGACAGCGTCACACACACCAATCTCTTCTGACGCACACAGACCATTGGATATTTATTAACTGCCTCCTTCCTTACCTGTCTATACATCCATTGTGTTTTCTTTGAGTAACAGAATTGATGGATACAACTACATTGACCTAAATAAAAAAAAAATATGTTGTATTGTCATTTATTCTATGTAAGCAATATAATGTATCTATAAAGGAAAACAGCTCTTTCAAAGTTATTCATTCTTCTGGCAATAGGCTGCTTTTATCTCTCACTGTTTGCAATCAATATGATTCCAATATGAGCTACCTACTGTTAAATAAACAGAGTCGTCTCTGGTGGCAAACTTATTGAAGATTTCTAAATTAAAGTGCAATGTCATCTTCAGATCTTTGCTTACAAACTAAACATGTTTCTGAGGATAGAATTGTGTCTTTTGGAAAATAATGGTCAGCTGAATTTCAAAGAGCAAAGATTTATATATGTATGGGGAATGTGAAGGCCATAGCATAGGATTCACATCATTCTTACGCTCATCAGTCCATCCATCCTGTTATACTCCTCTACTCATTTAATTATCTATTTATCACCTGTCTGGATCTTGTGGGCAATGATGACTTGTTTGTCCTGAAGGTGCCTCTAGAGGCACAGGGGGGGCCACTGGCCATGTTGTTCGCTCCTAGTTGGGATGCTTCAAAATAAAGTCCACTGTTTTTGGCTGGACCGCAGAGGGCTGGCCCTACACACCCGAAAGTCTGTCACTGAGTGATGGAGTTACACGATTGGTCAGCCAAGTGTTGGAGTTTCCTCATTGGCCGGTGCTCTTTAAAAATGAAAAGGCGGGAACAGTCCTTTGTTTGCATTTTCAGGGGTGTGTGTCTCACCTGCGCAAGTGATTGCCTCGATTCCCAGCATGGGACGCTTGATGGGCCACCACTACACACAAGGCACTAAGCACCTGATTGGACGAACGCTTTCCCTCGCGGCAAAGACCATCAATATAGATTTTTTGCTCTTGAGCTGCTGCGCCTAGCTTTCAAACCGAAACCAACATGGCGGCTTGTTTGCAAATTTTCTTCTCTTATATCACAAAAATAGTTCACCGAATTCTGAAAACATTTTATGCAAGAAATAAGCCATGCAGTTGCTGAATCTGTCGTTATTTTGGATCGACAACGGTTAGTTTAAAAGTTTCTAGGGAGTTTCCAGAGGCAGCGAGTCGTACCAGTCCGGACGCCCCTAATTTGCATTAGTAGCCTAGATCCCAACTTTATGCAAATAAGGAGCGTGTCGCCCCGTCTCGAATCGCGCCGCCACGCTACCATGCATTGCACAGCTGCTTACATAGACAATGATTGGGAAGCATGGAAAGGACGGAGAATGTGGACATGTTCCATTACTGGATTTAACATTATAGACATGACCACTGACTATTCACAGACTGACCATTCACGGTCCAGCCATATACTCAGTTTTGACAGAGTCTTGTTTTTTTAGCTGCCTCTGAAGCTGAGCAGCTCATCTTCCTCTCTCCTCTACCTCATACCTGGCTTCCCGCTTGATGCTGTATTTCCTAAGACAGGCAACCTTCTCCTTGCAGATGAGACAGGCATCTATCTAGTGGTCGTGTTAAACTCCATAAAAAAATAATCAATTGTCCACCTCTCTTGAAACTGTCCTTGCTCCCAGTCTATCTTTCTTTTACGAGACATTTTGATGCCAGGTGTGGCTTGGTAAATCAGGGTGATAAAATGTTTATGTTGGGTGCAGCTTGCCAAATGTTAAATGTGAAATAAAAAGTCAATTTCTATGCTCAAATGTTCGCAGCCATGACAAAAAAATTAAATGATTACTGTGAAATAAAACATGGGGTGGAAATCTGAATGAGGGAAAAAAATCTGTGGGGCCAGATTTACCTAAATGTTCAGGACCCCAAACCAGTAGTTTGAGAAACTGCTCTAGATGAAAGCTCAGTGATCATCCATACATATCTAACAATATCCACGGCAAATGTCTGCTAGTAGTCTGGCAAGTAGGTGTTGAGATAATGTACTATGGACCAAAGTGTTGAATGGATGGACAGTCAGTTGATTAACTCCACCGTCCTTAAAGCATGCTAATGTAGATTTTGCTGCCAGTGTGGCTTAGAAATCTGAACGGGCCTAAAACCAAATCACGCACCCAGCCCATACTTACACTTTTCAGCAGTGAAATAAGAAGGGCACCAGCTGCATGCGTTGGGGCATTCGGGTACTGCATCACGTTTTCTCTACTGGAAGGGCACCCTAGAGGACACTGCATCACGTTTCCTTCACTGGGCATGTTTTATCTACCATAGGGGCATCCAAGAGTGCACTTTTGCTGCAGTTTGGAGGAGGGCACCAAGGGGGGCAGTCGTCCCCCTACCCCCCTCAGTCCACCAGTGCCTATCAGATTCGACCCGACTCAACCTGCCTGACACTGCTGAGTTTGAGACGTCTTTCCCAGCATGACAGGCTAATACAACACATTAACATCTCTCTTCCTGCTTCCCATTGGGCATTGTATATAAACAACTGAACCCGACAACTGGCCGTATGTTGGGACCTGTCGTGTTCAGGACAGGTTTAAGAACTCAAATGCTAAAACTTTATTGTGAAAACATTGCAGAGCAGTAGCACAAAGAGAGTCATATGCATGGAACAAGCATGTTTATGTCAGTGACTCAGTACTAATGTCTACACAGTAAAATCTACTTTAAGTTTGCAAATATTAGCCTCCATAAGCTAATGATCATACCAGACTAAGTGAGGCTGTAGCAGCAAAAACCCAGTGTGTATTGCATTGAGTATGGGTGTGATTTATAGCTTTACAAATTCAACTTTTCATTTGTAAGAGGAGGAATGTTTTCTTTCAGAAGTTACACAGTCGTACGTTAAGATCAGCCTCTGGTTGGACCAAAACTACTGTTAATTACTAACTTCTGTTTAATCAACAGAGGGAGACAAGGAGGACATTCTTCCTGTAATTTGTATGTTTGACTGATTCCCATGTAGAAACACAGTTCAGGTAAGGGAGTGGAGTCCATTCATCCACATCTCTTATCATTCTCACGCTCATCAGTCACTCTTCTGGGCTTGTCCACCTACACAAAACCACATTTTCACAGTAAAAGCCAAAGCTGCTGAAGTTAAATCGTGGCAGCATTCGGGCACCGGAGCAATTCAGAACCCCACAGGGGGACGTCGCCACCTTACCTCTCAGGTCCAGAGAGCGATGTGTTCATGCAGGCAGAAGCTGATTAGTGATTGCTGGCAGCGCTACAGCAGTGGAGTGTGGCTGTTTGTTACCTTGCCCAGAGACCGCCCACCAGCCTGCAACTGGCTGCCGTGTGTGTGTTCCTCCTTTTGGCAGGAAGCACCCTCTCCACCCAGCTATCTGTCACTTAAGGTACTCCATTTGTACGGCTGTTAATCTACACCGTCCTCACCAAAAAATGTCCGTATAGGTTGTCTGTGTAAGCAGCCTATTACGACCCATATTTATGTTTGTTCTTAGGCCGTGACCTCTAGTGGCCGTGGTAATCATGGGAACAAAGGAGGAAGTCAGGTGACGTAGGTCGGGGGGATGGATGGGTCAAACAAACACAGGACTTTCACCACCACTGCACTTAAAAGTGCAGTGTTTGTTGGACCCATCCACCTCCCCATCCCCCCACCCACCATTAGGGGTCTTTCTCGCTTTTTATACTACGTCACTAACTCTTACCATAGCATTTGTATGTGGATGCTACTGCAACATCAGCGCCCAGCAGCAGAGCTACGCTTCCGCTATTTTGGACTGAAAGTGACTACCGGATGCCAGTAAAACGTCCGCCTACAAAGTGCTATACAAAAGTAAAACTGAATTATTTTTATTCTATTGTCATAAATTTCATGTCTCCACCGAAATTGCCTGTGCTGAACAATACAAATATAAATATGCATACTATTATAACTATTTATTTACTTACTTATTTATTTATTAACCTTTTTTGCCCAGCTGCTTCCCAGAGGAGCATAAAATGAGCGATGGACATAAATGGAAGTTAGAAAAATCCAGCACACAGATTTTGAGAGGAATCTCAAACTTTTTCATGTCAAGGATCCAAAATGGAGTCCAATAGACCACAGACCATGGATGTAGAAGAGGGTCCAATAGACCACAGACCATGGATGTAAAAGAGGTTGTGTTCTGTGCTTTTGCCCTGCATGTTAGTAAATAGCCAACAACTGCATTAAATTCTGTTTATGTCATGCTACTAGCGCTACTAGCTACTGGCCGATAGCCGGTTGTTTGGGAACAGAGACGTTAAAGGGACTATTTGTAACTTTGTAAGCGTATAAATGTAGCGGGTCGGCACACATGCACGCTCGCGTATGCCGGGAGCCTCGTCTCCTCTGCCTGCCTGCCTTCACTCAGACAGAGCGCGCGTTCTCGCATACTTGTTCCACCTCTAGACGTGAACTCGTGCTCACTCCACACTGCAGAAGAGTTAGTTTAGCTCTAAGAATATCTAGTGAATGTTCAGTGGACGTTTGAGAGAAACGTTACCGTCTCCCTCCTGCGCCCGCAGGGAGACACCGGGCGCCGGTGTCACGGTTCACGTTTCTCTCTGCGGAGGCTCGTCACTTCACAAGACACGAAAAATCTCTGTTGGTGCGCGCTTTGTCAGTGAATGCAAGCAGGCAGCGGAGGAAAGGCTCCGGTTGCCGGTGTCTCCCTGCGGGCGCAGGAGGGTGAGGCAGGAAAAGGCAACACTAGGATCAGATCTAAATCATGTTCATGGAGAGACCTTGGTCTGGTCAGCTAACATTACTGCCAAGCAGCTGAAATATAGAGTGATATTGTGGTTTTAGCTGACGTGTGTCGCCTCACTGTTTTGAGCGATGCTCGTTCAGGTCTATTTAGAGCGAGCAAGCGCGAGCCTGACGCTAACTTTCGTTGATTTCACGGCCACAGGTGTCGCTGTTAAGAAGCAATTCTGAAAGTTACAAATAGTCCCTTTAATACATCCACCACGGTACAGGCTGACAGCATACAGCCCATGGGTGTATTATAAGATAATAAAAGTGATGAATTACAGCCAATATATCCATTAATACAGCCACATACAGCTAGCAGGAAGCTGGCAAAACCGGATAAGTCATATGAGTGTGCAGCACGGTGCAGTCTCGTGGATCTGATGCACGTTCATTATGCAGAGGAAAATAACTCTGGATTCAGCGATTAGTTCATTTAACAACTTTTAGGACTTAACAGAAAGGAACAAAAATGATCCTCTGATTTACAGAAGTCTCTTAAAGGGACTGTTTGACCGGAGTGCCATCTATAGCGACCATTGTCAAAAAAGCACCTGAGTTTCACCTCGTATGCTCACTTCCACGTCTTTCCTTTCTCCCATGTTTCCTGTCTCTGGATCATATAGAACATAGCAGAATATTTTGTTTCTTTTGAAAAACTTTGTTTATAGCTACTGTTGCATGTAATTACAGATCAAAAATGATTTCTCTCTTAATTTATGTCTTTTTCTTCCAGTATGCTAGTACTGTCTGGATTGTTTTTGATACAGTCATTCATCAGTGTCATCATTAATCATTTCTGGAGTAATGGATAAATATGGGCACTGGTTCAGAACTGAAGCAGATGGACTGGGGATGCTATAGAATATAGTCACCTTTGGGACAGGATTATTATTTTTCACATACATATATACATTGGGATCTTTGGTCAGTGTCTAGGTCAAGGACACATGGACAAGATGAGCCAGAGATTCAAACCACCAACCCTACAATCAATGGCCAATCTGCTCTATGATTTGAGCTGCAGGTGCTCCAGATTCCAATTTCATCACTGATCTGTGAGGAATTGCAGTTTAAAGTAATCAGAAAAGTAACATAATTCACGCTTTCTGAACATTTTTATTGCTTGAATATGAGTTTGCTTAATTTTTGCCTTTTCTTTAAAGCTGCTCCAATTTTTTTTTTTTTAGATTAGAACAATTAAAAAAAAATTACTTGTATGTGAAAGGTGTCACTTGTAGTGGTGTCCCCCCAGAGAGAATTATCACCCAACTCTGCAGTTCCCCTCAGCTCTACTTTTTAGCGCCTGTCAGCTCATTGTTTTGGTTGTTACAGCCCGCAACTTTACTTTTTTGGTTCTGTCCCACTGCTCTCACCAGCCTTTCTGGGGACGGGCAATTGTTCCAACGGTCCATTGCTCCGAAAACAAAGACACATGGCTAATTATTATGCATAATGACATCATCGGAACTTCCAGTCTCATTGCCCTTGAATACCTTTGTTGGTTGGGTTGATTAGGAGGAGTGAGATTAGTAAGGTTTAGGTTAAGAATATCAGGGTAAGCCAATAAGAGGTAGTGTCGGGCAGGTCATGCCTTCGTCATGTTAGGAAAAAAATATCGCAACCGATGATGTAATTTTGCATAATAATTAGCTATGTACTTCTATTTGAGATAAAGGGATGTTGGGACATTTTTCGGACTATTGGGGTTTTGGAATAATGGGCTGTCGTAACAAGTCAACAGTTCAGCCAGAGTATCTAAACCACTTCATTTGTTCAAAACGAAAATGAGCACATTAAAAATATCAGTCATAGTACACAGGAAAACTGTATGGAATGTCAAAGTTGAACCAGGAAGTTGGTCCATTTGGGTAGTTATTTTACCGCTTGCCTTTGTTTTCTCCTTCAAATACATTGGCTACAGCTACAAACTACAATATGACCTAAGTTATAGAGTGATCGAGCGATGACATATTTTTGTAGGCCAACCCGGAAGTAAGCATCACCCTAGATTCCCTCAACAAAAAGCCAATGGGATTTTTCCATTGGCTTTTAGATTATTGCAGAAAATAAGCTTTGTGGCAAACAGTGTGAGTATACACAATGAGGCTGTAAAGGCAGACGGGTCGGCATGATGACGTTTAGTAGTCTCATTTAGCCACTTGTTAGCAACCGCCTTTTTTAAGACACATAAAGGCTTCAAAATTCACGAGTGGGTATTATTGATGTATTTATGTCGTAGAACAAAACGTTAAAATCTCTTCAGCTTGTGTTAACTACAGACTTTCACGCATCTAACTAAAAGGGAACCAGAAGTGCTAAAATGCTAACTCATTTCCAAGTTTCAGGACTCATTCCTGTAGCACTCTATATAATAAACCAGACTATCCTTTAAATATTGTACTATCATAGAGTAAACTATTCACAAGTTTTCTATAGGTGACATCTCAGAAACAGCCTACTCTCCTCTGAGCAAATGTCCTTGGAAATATGTCAAGTAAAAACAACAACACAGCCAGGTTTAAACAGGTTATTGTCCACAGAGTAGCCTGAGGAAGAACACTTTTCTCCCTCTTTGTTTGCCATTCAGCCTTGCTTCCAATCTTGTGGGTCATTGGAAAGTAATTGTTTGATAGAGTAGATACTGAATTCAAAGTGTTACATGAGCTGTGTCAACATGGACAATTGAAATACTGTTTGGGTACACCCTGACCTTCTTGGGAACATCCATCAGTAAAAGAAGTGGCCATGTGACTCATAAACTGTAGCTACAAAGAGCACATTGTATGTTCACCCAAGGCTGGAACACATGAGGCACAAACACATACCTGCCTGCCTCAAACCTTCAGTATAACTCTGAAGAGAGAAACTGCCTCAGAGAATGTGGACCCAAAGCACAGTAAGCAGGAGACTGCCAGTGTCATTGTAAAAATGTTTAGCATGTTCATGATCTTAGTTTAGCTTGTTAGTAGGCTAACTACTTACATTTACTAATTAGCACAAACACAAAACACAGTTGAGACTGATGGGATGTCATTGGTTTTACAGCTTTTTGTCATAAACCAAAGTGTTGGACAGATTGAAATGTTGATCTGATGATGTGCTTTAAATGAAAAGCCAAATGATGTAAGTAAATGTATATGAATATCTGTATCAAATTTCATAGCAATCCATCCAGTTGTAGTTGAGACATTTCACTCAAACACAGAAATTCTTCAGGGATCACCAAATTCATTGGGATTCCTCCTCTGGGTACAGTGAATGTCTGTTCAAAATTCTGCCAATCTTGCTGCTTGGTCAGTGTCTCTCGGCATCGAACATCGACGCACCTGGTACCTGGCTTACGTTACTTTTGGACAGACCATATATTTCCTAGTTCACGATTACGTGAATTACTCATTCATTCACATTCATTTTGTGGGATACACACACATTACAGTGCATTACTTTTCGTAGCTACAAACGATGCATGAGACCAGCCTGCATGCATTGGTGTCCTTTCAAAATAAACTTCTGTTTTCACAGAAAGTAAGGTTTAGGCAACACAACCACTTAGGTAGGGGTTAGGAAACGGTCATGGTTGATGTCAACTTCACTGACAAACAACTCACGTGACTCATGTGACTGATGATACCAACGAGTCACATGACTAACAACTGACGTGACAAATATGTTAACGTTACTTTTAGTTTCACATGGGACATGAACAGCGGTCTCCTGGTTGAAAGTCTTGTTTGTTTGACTTATCCTCCACCCCTGGGAATGGACTCTCACGCTATTAATACTACATCACTTGCTCCGATCGTCGAATAATGCCGCGGGTGGGTTTACATTGGAGTCAGTTGAAAGCTCGGCTCACCACTTACTGTCGCTGAAGGGTACCTCCGTGCGTTGCCGATGGGGCACTGACCAATCTGCAGTGTTTGACGAGTTGGTAGTGAGAACGGGTTGTGCTGGTGGATTTAGAGTAAAAGTCAGGGGACCAACGAAGTCATAAAAGTCTGTATGTAATTTCATGGCAATCCAATAATTGTCGAGATATTTCAGTCTGGATCAAAGTGGTGGACTGACTGCCGCAACATTACCATCCCTAAAGTACACAGTAATGTACCCAGTACAGTGTAATGCACTGAATTGTGGACATACTTGCAAGAATTCTTCAAAACACCTCAAATAGATTTCTTATGAAATAGCTATGCCAACCTGTGAACTCTGTAAAACTTTTCTTAAAAGTGCATTTGTTTGGTGCGGATCCCAGAGCTACACTGTCCATCTTATCTTCAGCTTCTAAGCCAATTTTGTATAGGAAAGCAAAAGAGAGCAAGAGGGAGGGAAATCCAGTGAAGAGAATGATCTGGGATCTAGCAGCAGGAAACAAGCCGGCCCTCTTATCGCCTGTCTTCCAGTCCTGTTAAGGATCAGAAACCAGGACGGCTGAATGTCAAAGTAAAGGACTTAGAGCAGGTGGATACCACAGCAGGTTGCTGACTGAATGCAAGAGTCGAAGATTGTAGGAATATAAGAATGAGGAAGATGAGACAGAGAGAGACACCAGGAACGAGAGGAAATAAAAGAGGCTGCACTCGCTCGTCTTCTTATCTCTACCTCACAAATCCACTTTCAAATCTTTTTGGAATGAGAGAGCGTGAGAGCGATCCAGGCAGGGGCGGAGCAGTAGGTAGAAGGCTCTTATCTCCCGCCCTTCAGTTGAGTTCGAGTGCCAACAGATGGCATTGTAAAGCTGTCATCGCTATAGCGTTAATAGAAAAAAACCTGATCCCATCATGCAACAGAAAAGAATACAGACCTTTCCTCTACCTCCGCTCTCTCTCTCTCTCTCTCTCTCTCTCTCTCTCGCTCTCTTTGGCTTGAGCCCACTCCATCAAATTAAATCACATTGTATCACATCCTTCCCTAATCATATTACATCCTAATTTCATATCCTCGAGCTCTCTGGATTGAATGCCTGCTTGCGTGGAAGGGTTTCTGTAATATAATGTTGTATTTCAAGGATATCATCTGCCGCTCACTACAGTAAAGCACACCCACGCTCTCTATCTCTGCGTGCGGCGGATAAATGGAAAGGCTATTGTGTGATGTCTAAGAGTTTACTTTAGAATTACATTTTCGTGGCAAGATAAGCTACTGAATCTAATCCCATCATTTCCACTGCAGGCTGACCTGCGTTGAATGAATGGGTAACACCGAGGATCACGAGTCCTTACAAGACTATTATTCATTTGTGTGTGTGTAAGTCTTTACTCGCTCCACTTGTAATATGTTTTCAGTCTCTTTCTCTCCATTAAATCAACTTTTAAATCCCGAGCCAGATTAGCAGCGTGAAATGGAGGCAAGGTCATCACGCCTTTGCTGCAACTTTTTGGCTTTTCAAAATGATTTTTAAAAGACTGCAGGCTTAAAGAGTTTGACCCCCGTCTTACTATATCTGTTGAATCATCGCACTCTAATGGGGCACGATCGCAAAGTCTCTAGGAAAAGACTGTTACACCAACAGATAAAAATCCAATAAATACACACGCTGTCAGCCATTACATCGCTGCATAGATCTCGTACAAGTTCCATCAATCAAGTGAAAGCCTCATTCATTTTCTCCACAGATGATGTTAGGTGACTCACAGTTGAAGCACTTCCACAGCTCGGAACACAAAACCTATCCCGGCTGAATCATCAGTACAAGAGATGAAAAATGAAAACATCCAGGCCAACCCATAGTTGGCCACTTACCTCTACATTCTTTCTTTATAACAACATTCACATTCAGTATAACAATAAGAAAAGAGTACCAGGGGCATATCACACCAAACCAAAAATATTAAAACCTAAAGTACGTTTAGGCCTATTGAGTCTCAATAGCCTTTTTCTGAGTCGAAGTAGAAAGTGGTTTCACATGTTGCTCAACATCCTTCAAGAAAACAACAAAATAAGATATTCATAGTTAAATTTATATGAATTAGTAAAAGATTAAAAGAAAACATATCAAATTTATTATAAGAACACATTGTTTTGGTGTTATTCAAGAAACCAAACACCACATTTCCCCATAATAATGTCTTCAATGACAAATCTGCAAAGGTCTTTTATGTCTTATTTCATTTCTGCATGTAGTGACTAATATTTATGAATATATATTTGAAGGACACTTCTGAAACTAGTCAGCATCAGGGGGACATAAGTGGACATTGTTGAGGACTACAAGTACCTGGGCGTCCACTCAGACAATAAAATGGACTGGTCTAAGAACACACAGACTGTACAAGAAGGCTCAGAGCCACGTCATCTTCTACGCTGTAGTGTGCCGGGGCAGCAGGGTGAAGGCAGCAGACGCTAACAGACTCAACAAGCTCATCAGGAAAGCACGTTTGTCCTGGGAGTTGAACTGGAGTCTTTGGTGGAGGTGTCGGAGAGGAGGATGCTGAGGAAACTACTTAGCATTAGGGGCAACGCCTCTCATCTTCTGCACGCCACATTGGAGTCATACCAGAGCACCTTCAGCCGTAGACTGAGACCACCGAGGTGCACCACAGAACGCCACACTGGAGTCATACCAGAGCACCTTCAGCTGTAGACCGAGACCACCGAGGTGCACCACAGAACGCCACAGGAGGTCTTTCCTACCAGTGGCCATCAGACTATAGAACTCCTCCTCCTTCTGCAGGAAGGACAGCTGAAAACACTGAACACTGACAACAACAATAATATCAATATCATGTGCTATACTACTTTTTCCATTCTCATGTACAAAATCACTGTTCATTGTGTGCAATATTAATGTCAAACATGTGCAATATTACTTGTTTTTCTGTTTTTTATTGTTCTATAATACCTTTTTGTGAGCAAAGAAATAATAATAATAATCCCCTAACTCGTTCCCATGCTCTGTCAACACTGGATGAAGTAAACTTACTCTGAGAGTAAAAGGTAAAGTAGTTATTTTTGCCGGTGTACAGTGTTGTGCTTAGCAGCAACGACACCGCTGGGGACACGTCTTCAGACTTCTGTTATGACTCATCAATCTAAAATTGTCTCCTAATCAACAGGCAGAGAATGGCCTGTGATGCTTTCACTGACCAGCCCTCTGTAGCGGAAAGGGAGGCGGCATTGCTGCAACAGTATTTGTCTTTTTTTGCCATTTGAGGAGGACAGTATTTATTGACACTAAAACTAACTATAAAACACAGTACTTTTAAAAGTTCCTTTTAGACCATCTTGCTATAAACTAAGACAGTTAAAGGGAATAGGTTTGCATTTATTTAGTGTTACTACAGTGGGGCTACCAATGGTGCCAGGTCAGGAAAAACTTTGTTGGAAAAGAAAGAGCTTTTTAGGTTGAGGACAAGTTTATTGAATGTTTTGTCCACCTCCTACAAGGAATACAGGGGATCCAAACAGGTCCCAGAGGAGCCAGAAACCTCCACCCCACTCCAACAAAGGGTGAAGAAAGTTTCCTGGGAGCCCAAACCAGTTACTCAGGGGACCAACACAGACTGCCCAAACCCTCAGCTCTCACCCATTCTACCCATCATCAGCAATAAGACAGCAACCCCACTTTGGTCACCACCACCCACTTTCCCAGACCCAACAACTCCCACCGAGCCCTCCGGCATTAAACCCCTCTCCCCCTTCCAACAACTCACACCCATCCTCCCAGGTAAATTCAAACCCACCTATCACATGGCCAAACCACACAGGAAGCTCCAGGACTGCTCATTCAGGGGACAAAAGCCAGTCCTGGTGCTTAGTGACTCCAACATCAATAGAATCCCGGCCCACACCAACCCAGAAATTCAGCTGGGCAGTTACCCTGGAGCAAACATTTACCATTTTGTCAAAACATGCGAAAAAACACTACCGAATCCTACCATAAAAATGGTCATTCTCTCCATTGGCATCAACAACAAGGACCAGGACCCCAAGCAAACCTCCTGTTTATTTTTGTTTTGTAGCTTATTTTGTATATTGTATATTGGCAGAATTTCAATTTTCTTTATTCTTATTTTATTCTAATGTTTTTATCTATTCTTTTGTAATTATACTGTTTACTTGCACTAACAAAACCAATGCAAATTCCTAGTGTATACCTCTTACACCTGGCAATAAACACGATTCTGATTCTGATTCTGAAAAAAAACAACTTAAAGCCCTGTATAAACAGGCAACAGTTACCTTCCCCAATGCTGACGTATACTTTCCAATCATGAATTTCTCTCCCAACCTCACCCCAAAACAAAAGAGCAATCTGAAATTGATTAATAACACCATAGCAACATTATTCCCATTCCTCACAGAAATCACCCATGACACATTCATAACAGCACAGGACAACGTCCACTGGAAACCCACAACAGCTAAACTCCTTTGTGATAACTGGTGTGCACAACTAAATTTATAAATCCACCTGAATCCAACCCGGTACACAACACACACACACATAACACACAACACACAACCAGACCCGACTGACTCTCCTAACGCTGAACCGACACCCAACCCTGACCCGGGGTGGAGCTCATCATCCAATGTCCTTAACCTCTCCAAACTCTGGAGCGCAGCTCAACTTACTGGAGAGGGGGCTTTCATTTGTTCCACGCCCATCCAAATATGACTGGGAGGAACTTCAAAAGGGATCTCCACAAATACCATTTAACATCAAAGAGGCCGACCAGGAGATCAGCCAGAAAGGCAACCACTGACCACAGAAACTTCCCCCTACGGCAATTAAGGTAAGTACGGAGCCCCCTTAGACCCATAGGAGAATTTTTTTATTAAGTCGTGCCCTCAGGTTATTAACTTGTTCTCTCGAGGTAATAACTTGTTCCCTTAAGTTACTTACTCGTTCCCTCGAGTTAGTGATTCGTTCCCTCGAGTTAAGTAACTCGTGCCCTCAAGTAAGTAGCCCAGGGCAGGAGCTACGCATTCATGTTTGGATTTAATACGGCTTTATTTTGATCTTGGACTGAAATACTAGGGTATAGTGATACAGTGGACGTCGTTGTTTTTATTCTTGTATTTATTGTTTTTATTTCAAATATTTTTATTCTTGTACTTTTATTGATCTTGCACCTCCCCATATGCCATCTACTGTGTTCCCTCTGTTATTGATGACTGTGCAGTATGAATGTGTATATGCCCCTGTGGACTTTAGAAACTGAATTGCTCTTTGGGGATAAATAAAGCTATCTGTATCTGTATCTGTATAAACTAATCACGTCTCTTCAGTCGGAAGTAAAAAGGAACCAAATTATGAATCTATCCCTCACAGCAGTTCTACATTGCAACTTTTTACAAACAACAACTAGCCCATAGTTATATGCAAAAGATTGCTATTTGTGTATTTCTTCACACTGCTGTAGATTGAAACATATATATATATTTTGCTTTTTGGTTGACTCCGTGTTTACGGTTTTACTGCTGTTCTTGTACCTTAGTTTAGTTAAAATTCGCTGCCGCTGTTGACACCTGAATTTCCCCACAGGGATCTTATCTTAATGCAATAGGTCTTCAACTTAGTTACTTGTACGGCACAGCATATTGCAATTTACTTAGTCTCGTATAACCAAGTACTCTGAACTTTGCAACTCTCTCTCTGTAGCTCAGGGGAGCTGCATGGAGAGCGTGACGCTGTGTTGAGGGCATCTGATTGACAGCAGAGACCAGGAAACGCTGACCAATCAGAGCAGAGTGGGAGGAGACAGGCTCTAAATCAGTTTTCAGACAGAGGCTGAATGAGGCTCTGATGCAGACAGACTGAGTCTGACAATATGAGAAGAATAAAGGGCTTTTTGAACATTACAGCATGTAAACATGTTCTAGTACAACATTAAAATACACCTATGAACCTGGAAATGAGCATAATATGAGACCTTTAACTCTTTGCAAAAGTGAATTGTTTCAAAAAACACCTAAGCAATGGGGAAAACAATTGTTCTGAGCAATCCCCGCTGCATCTCACCAATTATACTAATAAAACAAACCACTGGGTAATGACAAACGGTTTATTTGTACTTCATGGAATATACAGAAATAATGGAAAGGAAGCATTTTTGAACAAAAGGGGGAACTGAACTAAATTCATACCACAGGACCAAGTGCAACACGTAAAGTGGCATGTTCCCTCTTACTTAGGTTTCCATCAGTTTGAAGAGCTGCAATAACTTTCTTGCTGGAGGGGCGAAGGCTACTCAGAACCTCTTCTAATCCCCCCAGGAAGCAGTCTCAGCTTTTTCAGTTCATCCATTCCAGCACTCACATATGTGAACCCTCATGCAGGGTTTCAGAAGGGCATCACAGCCTATTTGGGAGAGAAAAACGATTACATTACATTTTCGTCAAGACATTTGATGTGCTACAGCTTGTCTATGTGTGTTATTAAAAAACATAAGTAAGAATTACATTAATTTATATTGGCCTGACCTTCATAACAAGGACACATATCTGAAGGTGGAAAAAAGACAAGAAATTATGAGTATATCTAGTTGCAAGTGCAGGGATAGGCAATGGGATAGGCGATACGCGATGCTCGCGGAGGAGTGGACCCCGACGCAAAGCTCTCATCCCCCTGAAGGGGATTCTTTCACAACAATGACCCGCTAGCTGTACATTATCCCGCTTATTTACATGGCTACTTACTGAAGAAATCAACATTTTGACACAAAAACGGTCCACCAGAGTCCGACATCAGAGCTGCGCCCAGCAACGGTCTGTAATACATAGCAACGGTCTGTTATACATAGCAACGGTCTTTTATACATAGCAACGGTCTGTTATACATAGCAACGGTCTTTTATACATAGCAACGGTCTGTTATACATAGCAACGGTCTGTTATACATAGCAACGGTCTGTAATACATAGCAACAGTCTGTTATACATAGCAATGGTCTGTAATACATAGCAACAGTCTTTTATACATAGCAACGGTCTGTTATACATAGCAACGGTCTGTAATACATAGCAACAGTCTGTTATACATAGCAACGATCTGTAATACATAACAACAATCTTTTATACATAGCAACGGTCTGTTATACATGGCAACGGTCTGTTATACATAGCAACGGTCTATAATACATAAATTACAGACCGCAGAACGATTGACCAATCAGAATCGAGTAGTCAACACAGCCGTGCAATAATCGCAGATAACCTGATAGAACATGGACATATCTGGAAGCGAAAGACAAGGAACCATGAGTTTACCTGGAGATTGGAGCCTCCATCAAGGATACTGATTTGAAAGAATCAACATCAAATTATATTAAAGTGTGCAGATCAGAGAGAGAGAAAGAGAGAGGGGTTACTCACACTGAACAATCTTCAGAACCTGGGTGAAGTATCCAACGAGGACACCTTAAGCCTATTTAGGGGAGAAAAACCAATGACAAGAAAAATGATATTGGTGAATGTGTTTTCTCATTCTCATCTACCAATACTCAATGTTGTATTTGCAAATAGAAAACGACATGCAACAAATGTTTTACAGAGTGAGAGGTTGAAGGAACAACTTAAACACGCCTCTCATGAATGGGAAATCAATGAAATGTGTCTCACCTTGATTTAAATGATGTCCAGACATCTCCAGGTATGAAGTGTAGGTATATTGGGGATCTCCAAAACACAGCCACATGTGTGAGCCAGGGGGCTTCCGACAAAGTCATTTCTCGGTTCAACAAATCGTACATGGATGGCCGATGACACAAGGACATTTGCACCTGGATCATAAAAAATATGGATGTATTTTGAAAAACAATTAATTTTGGGGAAACAAGAGTCCACTGAAGCTCAACAAGTAAAACGTACTTAGTAAATTAACATCATAGCAAGCAATCATCATTTTTTTGTTAAACAAAGCAAAATAACGTTGCACGGCTAACGACACCCAGATAACGTTAGAAGAAATATCCACAACATTCAAACATAGTCACACATTGTGTGTGTGTGTGTGTGTGTGTGTGTGCTATAGAACCCGAGTGCCTGGTAAACATCAGTCTAAGCAGAGACAAGAATATTGCAGGTCCATGATGAGACTTGTATCCTGGAGTCTCATCCTGGTTTTAATCATATTTGGAATAAAGTTGTCATGTAATTTAGAGATGCCTAGTTATTCATATTTACATGATTCTATCATTATGCAAGTTGTCTGTCAGCGCAGGCATCTCTTTTCTCTTTGACTCTTTACCATCCAGCCACTCACTGTTATTTCTACACCAAATGAGCTACCTCAGTGGTTGAAAATAAACCCATTTTGGTGTCTGGACCGTCCTGCATTTACCACTCTGCTGGGTTTGGTTTCTCTATTTACCACCAGTAATGGAAGACTGAAATGACCATTTATCTTCTGTATTACCAGCGTCAATCTTTGACTTACATCCATTATCTGTAACCACTTATCCTCTACAGGGTCGCGGCGGGGGGGCTGAAGCCAATCCCAGCTGTCATTGGCGAGAGGCGGGTTACAACCTGGACAGATCGCCAGACAATCACAGGCTGGACACGAGGGCTGCAGTCCAAAAGTCCAAAAAATGACGTCCTAATGTCTTTTCCTTGAGGTCAAAGAAAGATGTGAAGGTGAATTCATAAGGACTAAGGAAAAGACAAACCGCGCTATTAACCGCTTACCTAGCGTGTAAGTGCAGTTAGATTAAGAATCCAACTGCACTTACACGCTAGGCTCCGTGATTATAATGCGACAGCAGATATTAATGACGTGGGTATGTTCCAAAGATGGATTACAAAAAAGTGCATCTTACACTTCGCCACATGCATTCTAACCATTTTGTTTTATGCAGGATATATAAACAGCTCCTCCACTCTCCAATTAACCCTCCTTCAATAACCCAAAAGAACTCCATGACAACTCCCCAAACCCAAATACAGATAGTTATCAAAACTAATTCATATACAACCACAACAACACCGACCATCCCTTTAGGTTGGGCTCAGCTAGCGTGAAGATACTGACATCATATGAAACTAGAAAAATTAAAGAATCCATCGGTACCAACAATGTCATACTAGCTTGTAGTGAAGGACGTTAAATAACACTCCACACTTACGCTACATTTTGGTGAGGAAAAACTGACATGGCCATTTTCAAAGAGGTCCCTTGACCTCTGACCTCAAGATCAGTGAATGTAAATGGGTTCTATGGGTACCCACGAGTCTCCCCTTTACAGACATGCCCACTTTATGATAATCACATGCAGTTTGGGGCAAGTCATAGTCAAGTCAGCACACTGACACACTGACAGCTGTTGTTGCCTGTTGGGCTGCAGTTTGCCATGTTATGATTTGAGCATATTGTTTATGCTAAATGCAGTACCTGTGAGGGTTTCTGGACAATATCTGTTATTGTTTTGTGTTATTAATTGATTTCTAATAATAAATATAGACAGTGATTTGTAAAGTATTTAAGTGGGCAAATATGCTGCTTTATGCAAATCTCTATTTAAGGTACATTTTGAACAGATAAAACAACAACAATAACTATGGACAATCATGCGATTAATCGTGATTAAATATTTGAATGGATTGACAGCCCTCGTACAAATATTTTCGGTTCATAATGAAGCCGTGGCGGGCCGCCACAGTTGAGGTAATTGATGGGAAACATTGTCATTGATTGTATTTGTCCGGCTACTCTTCAGTTTCCATTCAGTGTATTGATTCAAAACACCTCCAGGTTACCCTCCTTACCCACACACACACACACACACCCTATCTCATTCACACACACTATATGGACCATCTGTACCGCTGCATTGTGCCGAGCTATCTCCGTGTACTACAATAAACCAGTTGTGATGTAGGCACAGGACTGCACTGTGCAACTGCCAGTAGAGACATAATAGTCTATGGCAGGTAGTGTGCGTGTTATCTCTCTGATTCGGTCCCCTTCCTCCCTCTCATTTTCTCTCTCTGTCTCCTCCTCCTCCTCCTCCACCTCTGCTCCGCTTAGAAACAAGATAAGTTTGTTGAAAACTCTTTGTTGTTTCAGGCCATTGTCTGTCGTCTCCCGTGAGTAACTTTATATCCACTGTGATAGATATGGCCAGACCTTGAAAAGATGTATTAGTTAATTAACTTAATGGCGTGTGTGTGAATATATGGCGTGAGTAAGCATGTGTGTGTGTGTGTACAGTATGTGTGTGTGTATTTAGTGTGAATGTGTGTTCAAGCGTGTTGTGTGTGAAGTTATGTGTGTGTGTTGTCCAGTGAATTGAGCAACATAAAGAAAGAGGCTCATTATCTCAAAACCAGGAAGACAAATTGGAACCAATGGCCTGATCATTCCTCCACTTATAATTAATGATGCAGAGTGCTTCCAAGCGAGGCGCTTATCCCTGCACTTTTTTCATCCCGGATCCACCTTTACCACACGATTTAACAGGAAGCATATTGCACAGGTGGCCACTGGTGGTCTTGAGGTTAGAAAAGAGAGCGTGCGGGCGGAAAGTTGCCAGTTTGAATCTTTGCACCAGCTGGAGAAAATACGTGGCCGGGGGAGGGAGATGAACAAAAGGCAGAGTGGAGCAGACTGTGGTGCTATTGAGCAGCTGCCAGGTGTGAGTTTGTGTGAGTGGGAATGCGGTGCAGGGTCATGACTGGAACACAGCATGGAGCTCAGTCAATTTTCACCACTTAATTATGTGTTAAAAAAAAAAAGAACCTGAAACCCAACGAAATGTTGACTGATTCTTTATAAAAGTTAGCATTTCTGCTTTGCCATTTGAAGATGACACATGTGATGTGATGTCTCATCATGGAGCAGATTAAGGTTGGGCTATATGTTAAAATCTTCCAACTGGCCATTGACAGCCCAACAACTGCCCCCCCCGCCCCCCTTCTCTGCTGCTTGGAGATCAGCTGTTCTGGCTGCAGTGCATCGTAAAACACACTTAGTTCAAACTCAACAGAAACTGAATAAAACTCATCAAAACTGTCTTTGTTAGTCTTTCCAACAATGGTTTGGTCTGATTTGGTTGAAATAAACCAGGGGTCAGCAACCTTTACTATCAAAGGAGACACTTTAGGTAAACAAGAAAAAAAAAATCTGTTGGAGCTGCAAAACATTTGATCATTGTGATGAAGGTAACACAGTTTATAGTCTAAGTATATAGTATATAAGTCTAATGCAGTGAGGGCCCTAGTGCAAATGTAGTGTGTGAAGACTGGAGATGCACATGTATGCCAGATCGTAATAGGCACTGATATCAACCTTTCATTTTGTATCAGCCTGAGGTGATTCATCCTCATTAAATACAGTTTCCTTTGTCAATGTCATTGTAGGCTGCTAACTCCGTTTTTAGTCATTTCAGTAATTGTTGGCCTCATGTTACCTTACATCATAATAATTCAGAGGGGTTCCACACAATTAGGTATGCAGATTCTACTTTCTGGGGGGAAAAGGAGCACTGGCACTCGTTACCGGCAGACGGCCTGAGTTGGGGTGTTGGGAGAGAAAAAGTGGGCACAGGACAGGGGAAATATTGGAAGTACAGAAATCAAAGAGAGAATCAGCTTAACAGTCAACAGTGTTTTTATTTACCCTGACTCAAAGTCTCACATACACAATAGAAAAATCTAGTTCCTTCAGAGGCCTGTACTACGAAGCAGGATTTGGAGTTACCGAGGTAACTTCAGGGTTTTCAGTCCTACGAAGGTGGTTCACTTCTTACCTGGGTAGATCGCCATGGTAACTGATGCTGAACACCCAACCTGCTCCGGAGCAGGTTATGTTCCAAGTCTGTAGACTTGTCCATGTTTGTAATCGGTTATAAACTGCAAACACCACCCCGTTTGTGTGAACGCGCTCAGAGCCATAGTGAGAAACCCTGGGTTGATTTACCGAGTTGATAACCAGCGTCGTAGGACCGTTTAGCGTGATCTCGTTTGTTAGGGTTAGTTAAGCCTGATAATGAGAAGATACCCTGGGTATGTTGAACTGGCTTCGTAGTACAGGCCTCTGGCATCTCTTGCATATTTACTATTAATAAAAGCAATTTGCAGCTTAAAAATGTTACTGTTGAAATAGCACTCCGATGATGCAGCTCCTGCACTGATTTGTCTCACTGTGAGCTGAATTATCAACCACAGTAGATACAAGCAGTAAAGTGCATTTGGATTGACAGCACCATCGACCTGCCCACAGGCGGCCGGCTGCTTTAGTTGTTTGTTTGCCCTCATCACATTCTGTGTTTTTACCCTTAAGGTAGACTGGCAAGTCAGCTAGGCAGCAGGAACATTAGGGGCAGCTCGGACAATCTGCCAAAGACTTGGGGAGAACACTGACGGCTGCACACGCTGAGTAATAATGAATGAGGTGCAGCTGGTGGAACAGGCAGCAGGTCAGAGGGACTGAAGAGGTAATGAGCCACAGGTGTGCAGGGATCACACTACGGGCACCTGGTGGACAGGTGTGGAAAGGCAAACTGAAACACACGCACACACACGCACGCGCACACGCACACGCACACTACTGCATTTATGTGGAGGGTTCACTATGTTCGGGGCCATCCAAAACCAGTTAAATGGGGGAAAATGGACAAATAATAAAATCCTCTAACAGAGAGAGTGCCCTAGTTTTGTTGTTTAAAGGTCCCAAATCATGCTCATTTTCAGGTTCATATTTGTATTTTGTTTCTACTAGAACATGTTTACATACTTAAATGTTAAAAAAAAACTTTATTTTCCTCATACTGTCTGCCTGAATATACCTGTATTTACCATCTGTTCGAAATGCTCCGTTTTAGAGCATTTCAACGGAATTGTGTTTCCAGCTAACCGTTTGGTTCCATATTTACTTCCATGTTTACTTCCTGTCAGCTGATATCATTCACATACTCTGCAACCAGGAAATAAACTGGGACACAT
The DNA here is from genome assembly GCA_916701665.1 of Sebastiscus tertius. NCBI lineage: Eukaryota > Metazoa > Chordata > Actinopteri > Perciformes > Sebastidae > Sebastiscus > Sebastiscus tertius. Next base: position 33,947 of record CAKAOH010003831.1, read on the forward strand.
TTAGAAGGTTTATGTTTAAAACTTGGGATGAGACCATGTTGGAAATACAACACCGGATGTGTTAACCTGTACTCTTCAAAATAAAAGTCTCTGCATAATCCACATCTGAATTTACAGGAATGTATAATGCCCTGTTCGTAATTTTGCACAATAAAATACATAATACTACATTAGTACTTTATACACACGTAGTGTCCACACTGAAAGGAATGAGCAGGATCCAAAGAGAGTCAGATTAGGAGACCGATAGTAACCTACTCTGCGAAAAACCCTCCACCATAAACCTGCAGTAGGCAGAATATTTTTGGCACCATTGGGCAAAAATTCCATAATAACCTTTCAGCATATTTTAATTCAAGTTTTCTGAGAGAAAACTAGACTTCTGCAGGCTTTAGGACATGAATCTCGATGAATCTCATCCATATTGAAATTTGATGTTTGTGAATGTCTCTGCGAGTGAGGCGAGATAATAACATTTGTTTCCAATACTGCTGAGCTTGTTTTTTTTTTGTCTTCACAACAATAAAGAAGAAAAAGACACTTCAGTCCGTCGCTATCAAGAAAACAACCCTTGAAGCGAGAAAATCCTTCCTACAGATCCACTTGCTTTTAGACAAGGTGAAAGGCAGTCACACAGATTTCACATGTTACCTTCTTCTTCCCTCTGCCTAGAACTTTGTTTTGTTCATCTTTTTCTTTTCCTCCACAAATGCATGCCTACATACTTCAGATAACTGCCTTTGCTCTATGTAAAGCACCACTTTACCGTGTTCCCCGTTTGAGTGGCAGGCTGATGACTTTGAATGTGCACTTTGAATGCGGAATAATGAGATATATGTATTCACGTTGATGCACTCCGGTGACTTAGAAGAAGACTTGAAAGGAAGTCGTGCTCCGTTGTCTGCGTGGGCTCTGACGGAGGTGCATGGTGTGCGTGGGAGAAGAGGTGGGCTGTCGCTAACTGAGGATCTTACTTCAATGTCCAGCCTGAGCAGCTAGAGAGAGAGAGACGGAGAAAAGAAAGAAAGAGAGGAGGTGTGTGTGGAGAGGAGTGGGTGGAGGGAGAGGCCTTGAGAGGGACGGGAAGATGAATGCGGGGGAAGCGACAAACACGAGGGAGACGAGGAGGGAAAAGAGTGGAGGTGCACCTCGGTTCTCAGGAAGGATATGGGAGTCCCTGGCTATAAAGTCACACACATCAGTGTTCAATAGTTATTACGAAGGCCTGGGCGGTAACATCGCCCATGAGTGATGTCGGGTCTGTGGCTGGAATGAAAGCTCTCGAATGCACTGTAAAAAAGTCAGTCTTAATAGGAAATTCCAGTTTTTTTTACAGCCTAGGTCTTATTTTCATTGTTTAGTTCCTGTGAGTTATGCCCAGAGGTGTAGTGGAGAGTAAACATCATTTATAGCATTTATAACCACTGGTTTGGTCCTCTGTTCTGCCATGGTGTCTTCATGTGTGCACAGAGCAGTCTTTAACCCCCCCGCCCTCCTTCACCTGTAAATGTACGGTCACATTGCTCTGTTGGAAAGGCGAGGGGTCTCTTATATAACCGTTGTGTGCCTACAAAAGGGGGCCTGAAAGAGGCGTACATCACTTCCCACGCAAAAGCTGTGATCTGGGAAAACCATAGACACTGTCACTGTGACGTCACCCGTTGGTTTGAGGACTGAGGTAATAAATCAAGTGAGAAGTAGGCTCATTTTCTCATAGACTTCTATACAATCAGACTTCTTTTTGCAACCAGAGGAGTCGCCCCCTGCTGGCTGTTAAAAAGAATGAACGCACAGGGTGCAGGGTGGTGCAGCCCATTCAGGTGGTCAAATATCGCCACTTTGTCACGTCTCTCGACCAGGTTAGATGCTTTGACGGATGAAAACGGGTTTGTTACATCGCTGTGAGTTCACCTGTTCCAACGTTTCTGCTCTGCTGTGTGCAGTGACTGTTGGTCGCTGCTATCGGTGTGTCACTTTGACCGAGGCACACACACACACACACACACACACCGGCAAATCCGGCAACTCTGCACTTTCCGGCAGGGTTGTGTGGAAGTGTGTGCGGAGTTAGTTGTGTGTTTATTTGTGTTTTAGAACAAAAACCCACCGCAAAACAATCAGAAATTAACGTTTTATTTCTCCGATTCACTGCTTTGTTCTCACTGACGGCGCTTTCTCTTTGTTCAATCCATAGCTCGCTCGACCATCGCTTCTCTCGCTCTCCCTCTCGGCTCATTGAGCTGAGCGGCCATCTTTGAATGCTGTGTGTTAACAAACAGGAACCGACAACTTCTTTTCTTTTGTATAAATTTATTTTTACGGTAACTGGACATGTGGGTCGGCAGGGAAGCAAACATTAGCTCTAATGCTACTTTCACCGCTCTGTAAGTAGCGTTATTGTGAGGTATTTTGGTCAATAGGCAATTTTGTAATTAGTGCAATTTAGTGAACGTTAGACGCTACGTACGATTGTGCACCATCTCAACATCACCTGCAATGACTTACTGTTACAAAATTCTATCATGGTGTGCGATAGAAATGTGAAAAAAGCTTACTGCTCACTCACCTCAGCTTTTTTGCATCTTCTGTCAGGTTTTTATTCTCATAAGCTTCACATGTTGTTGAAATGCTCACATTTTTCTATTTATTTCTTCAGGCACACATGTGGAAATTGTGCAAGGACGCCTACAGAACCGGAAAACATCTGCTGCTTGGAGACACCACAGATAACATTTTTGTCAGCTATATTGAGTTGTGTGTTTAGACATTATATTTTTTACATACCATGAAGCTGTATGAAAATGAATATATTTTTTTGTGTTTTTTCGACAGTATGCTTGCAGTGACGAATCAATCAGCAGAATGGAATTAGCTGCAAGAGTTTTCCAAGTAGCTGGTGTGTCTCTGAACACATTAAATAAATTGGACAGACTGAGGCATGCAGCGGTGAATCGAAATGTTTTCCTTGAGCAGGAGCTTAAAAACCACCACAGTGAATCTACCAAGAGGCCGAGGCAAAATTGGAGTGCTTTGAGATCGTCTGGAGCCAAATAGGTTCATATAGTTATGGCAAATAAAGAATAAGGAGATAATACAAGCAGTTTTGTTCATGTGCTTATAATTAAAATATACTGTGATGTGACTGGGCTGATTAACTGATTTGACAGCAGACAACAGTGCCTGATTGCGGGCGCGAGAGACTCGGATTTGAGAGACAAAAAGGCAGTCGAAACAGGGGAGTCGAGGTTTGGAGAATCTGTTATACGGCGACTCGGGCACTCTGCGGGCGGGAGGGTGTTGTTCGTAGCTGTTTAGAGCTGCCGGCGATGAAGACAGCCAGAATAGGGGGTTAGTCGTTCCAGTGTGAGGAGGGGAGGTTCGTTGCCTCCTGTAGATAGTCAAGGCCGTCATAGAGGGTTACAGTAGCCGAGCATCGCTCCCCGTGCTGGCCCACAAAAGCAGCGCGGACGTCCAGCAGCCACCATCGCTCGTGCGGGCTCACTAACAGCAACGACAATGCCAGCTGTGTTCCGTCCACGCCGTTCAACAAAGAGAGGGAGGGTCCCGCCGACCGGGCGAGCTAAGTATATTATTAGATAGTTATTGTGTTCTATATTTTAGAAGTGTTTGGGAGATAAGTGATCCTGAGTAGGGAGCTCTTACCTTAAATTGGTGACGTGTGGATTGCCGTGATTGTGCCGTGTGGGTTGACCAGCGTTAGGTTGAAGTGCCTCCAGTAGAGGGTGATAGCGTGCCGTGTCCGTGTGCCTTAATCTAGAAGTCTAGCCCTGTGTTGAACTGTGCGATTTCACATCTTAGTGAGAGCTTTGGATGCAGGTGGATGTACAGGTCTCTTGGCGTATCCCTCCTCCCTTTTAATGAATTGTGGGGTTTTCAATAATAGAGATTGACTGTATTTTGTATATATTTGTATTCTGTGGTTATTTGAAGGTTCTGACTTAGTGGCAGTGTTTTCCTTCCACATCTAAACGAAAACCCATATTTATTACAATACATTTGTGTTCTCAGATGATGAGATGGATGTGCAGAGTGGGAATCGCTGCAGATGGGACGGCCATTGATGTTGTTGTAACAACTGTAGACATTGATGGAAGAATTGAAGACGATGTTGAGAGATCAGCAGAAGTTTTAACAACGAAGAAGAAAAAGATAATCTGATCCATCGCTGCTTAACTGTTCTATGCCTTAAAGGACTTCACTATCTGGAATTAACATTAAAGATATCCACAATTGCGTTTTGATTAGTCGTAATGACATTAGAGCGGAAAAGAATGCTGTCATATATAGCGGCAAAAAATATCACAATTGCTGATCAAATGCTTTGATATAGAGTAGAATACAAAAGCATCATAAAGAGCGTGATAGAATGCTGACATATAGAGCTGAATAGACATTCCTGTGGCATCATCATTTATGATGTCACAAAGGCAACATTCTATGATATCAATGATAATGTTGCAGTTTATGTAACATCATCATTTATGATCTCACAGAGGCAACATTCTCTGATGTCGATGATGATGTTGCAGTTTATGTAACATCACAGGAATGTTAGTTTAGTCTGAATAACAGAGATCATTGACTTCATCAAGGGAACTGTGAATACAACTGTTAATATTAAATACAGTAAAATATACTACCTAAAAAAAACACCAAGACAAATGAAAAGCATTAATGCTTAATGCATTAATGCTTTCCCTTCGTGGTTAATGGCGTTGCCTAGCGTCTGCGTCAAACAACCCTCCGTCTGCTGACAGTGGAGGACCTGCGAGTCTTCCGCCTTCTGTCTTCGGTCCCTGTCTGTCGTCCTACGCGTGGCATTATCAAAAAACACTTGTTTTTTGATCTGTGATTGATGGGTGTGACGGGGGTTCTATAAGTAAACTTTCGACGATGTTCCGTGATGTCACTTATGATGTCACAGTTTATGTGACATCATAAGTGACATCACAATGGCAACATTCCATCATGTCATGGATGATGTCACAGTAGAGTTAGTTTAATCTGATTGTCAAGACTTTCTGGCAATTGTAGTGTCCCATGTGTCTACTACTACTCTGTCAATCTCTGTGAGAAATCATTGACTTCATTGGAGGAACTATGACTACTACTATGTTGATGTTCATTTGAAAAACCTAAATGAGGTCAAATGTATTTAACTGTTCTATGCCTTAAAGGTCCCATATTATAAAAAGTGAGATGTTCAGGTATCTTTTATTATTAAGCAGGTTTAAACAAGCAGTCATGAGTACTATGCATGTGTGATGTCACAAATCTACGATACATGGAACATTTAAAGGTAAATGTGTCCCAGTTTATTTCCAGTTGCAGTGTATGTGAATGACATCAGCTGACAGAAAGGAAACATGGACCTAAACTATTGCCTAGCAACGCAATTATGTTGCAGTTCCATTGAAATGCACTAAAACGGAGCGTTTCATAAAGAGGGTGAATACAGGCATATTCAGGCAGACAGCATGAGGAAAATAAAGTTGTTTTTTTTAACATTACAGCATGTAAATGAATAGGACCTTTAAAAAAATGAAGGGCACTGTCATTTTGCAACATCATCATTTATGATCTCACAGAGGCAACATTCTATGATGTTGATGATTTTGTTGCAGTTTATGTAACATCATCATTTATGATGTCACAGAGGCAACATTCTGATGTTGATGATAATGTTGCAGTTTATGTAACATCATCATTTATGATGTCACAGAGGCAACATTCTATGATGTTGATGATAATGTTGCAGTTTATGTAACATCATCATTTATGATCTCACAGAGGCAACATTCCATGATATCAATGATAATGTTGCAGTTTATGTAGCATCATCATTTATGATCTCACAGAGGCAACATTCTATGATGTCAATGATAATGTTGCAGTTTATGTAACATCATCATTTATGATGTCACAGAGGCAACATTCTA
>CAKAOH010003837.1:0-57962 GCA_916701665.1 Sebastiscus tertius
TGTATAATTACTGTTCTTGTCTTTTTCCTTTTTTTCTATATGTGAACTATGATGTGCATATTGTGCATTCCATCTCTATTGTATATTCCTATTGTTATGATAAATAACAGACATGTTATTCTTTGTTTCCTGCTCCGGGACTACAGATGTAACTTATCTTATAGCTAACTCTGGTACAGCTAAGAAGCTGTGCACTGTTCCTGTTAGTTAAATAAATAAATAAATAAATAAATAAATAAATAAATAAATAAATAAATAAATAAGTATACAACATTTTAGTCAAATAGGTTTGCAGTAAAAAGGCAGTACCAGGACATTTTAAAGCCGTGTTGGCCGTAGGAATATAGTATCAGCATATTTATGTGTTATTTAAGAATTTAAATCACTGGAATCTAACATCCATGTAATTTGGTTTTCTGTAGGATTCAGTGTTTGTCCAACAACTATGTTTAATCACATGATCCAAACTCAATTTGATCTGCTCATAGAGTAAAGGCAAATGCAGTGTGAGAGTTATTTATTCTGCAAAACAAGCAGGTAAAAACTGTGATAGTCTGCCTCTAAATCTATGATTTTGGTGTAATTTTCTGTGACAACACAATATTGACTGTGCCCAAACATAAGGGTTTGTAACAACGCTCGGACCATATAGCTCTTTGCTCACATAGATGTAGGCTATAATGAAACCTGCCATAAGGAACACAGGAAATAAGACAAGGAAAGGAAAACATTAAAGTTCAGTAGAGGGGCACCCAGGCGAAAAAGGAAGGAGAGCAGACAGTTCTTTAATTTATAAAGAGAATAAGCAACAGGACTCAGGGGGAGTGAGATTAAAGTTCTAGTCTGGGTATCAGAGTAGATAGGCCTATCACATTGTGGGAAAAAAGGAAATGGGGGCAGTAATTGCTTAACTGCAGCTGCATTGAAGCAGTTATGTAAATGGCTCTCGATTAGTAGATTAATGCAATCCAGTTGGGAGGATAAGCATGACCCTCATACTGGTTCTGGTCCTACACAAGCACACCTTCAATCTCTGTTAGGCAATCTGTCTTTTAAATGGGCTTAGACACACATGCACTCATAGATGCAATGCCCATTTAAATTAGGCAAAGCGGCTCAAACAACATATTTGTAATAATGAGCTTGTTATGAGTCCAAAGCTTTTGATTATGCAAATCTCCAAGTAGATTTTGTTGGCCACACTGAGACGCTCACAGTAAACTCTTGCAGGTTTTTACAGTGTTTAAAATTGAACCAAGCTGGTCTTTTTACTTCTGTCTGCTTGTTTTCTTTCTCTGTATCACCTCAAGGTAGACTTATCCTAGAGCTTGTGTGATGGAGACTTTCCCATCACCTTCTGACAAGCCTACTATGTCAATTACTCTCACAAAAGCTGCTATATGACACAACAGAACAGAACAGAACAGAGACTATTAGTTCAAAATGCACTCAACGCCCTATTCGTCTCTTTATGCGTCTAGGTAACAGGTCCCTGTATATACAGTGCAGGTCCCACCCACGGTCTTCCCCGGCATTACTAATGACTCTCAGAGAGACCTGAGGAGGAGGAGAGGAGGTATGGTCAGTAACCATAGCAACCAGAGGGGTTACATGAGAACGGACATTGACTGCAGTGAAGATGAGTATTTCCATTACAGCCCATGTAGCTATTCTGACCTTTGAAGTTTCTCTCTGCAGGGAAATGGGATGTAATGCTGGATGGACGTTCGCCAGCTGATACTTTGGTCAAATTCCTTCTAATTACACACCATATACGCTATGAATATCATACCAGCTTGTTTATGTTATGATACTAATATAAGAACAGACATGTCATAAAATCTGCTCCAGATTTCACTTTGGGGAAAATCCTCAGACAGGGAGTTAATCCAACTCTGGTAATGTTGGTGCCACTGACTAATCGCCTTAGAATATGAACCATCTTTTACATGAGCCTGTTATTATGAACTCTTATAAAATGCTTAAATCATTGGCACTTCCTACACACTTTTGTAAGTGGGGGAAAACTCAACTCCTTCCTGTGGCTTATGTCCCTTCTTCAGCTGCCAGCCCTCTGTGTATTGATTTGTAGCTATTTTGAGGTCTGTGTGGAAAAGAAGAAGCAGAGAAAGAAAAGTAAAAGATGGAGAAAGGGAATAATTGTGTTCATCAAACCCTTTAGGTTTGGGCTCATGTTCTCTTTGAAATGTGTTGTGGGGGTTCTCCAGCAATTTACCTACACTTGCACTTACATTAAATTGGCTTTAATTGTCAAAATTGAAGGAGCAGAGGCCAAGATATCCTGATTTTTGAGATATCCAGAAATGCTGGATCCTACATCTCCCATAATGCAACTCAACAGTGTCTTTCATTAGACAATAATTTCTCTGCCTCCTAAATGTCCACTCCAGAGCCACAGAATACATCTTAGAGCAGACTGGCTGGCACTCCACTTAACGAGTAAACTGGACTTCAAAATTGGTGGAGATATTAAAACAAAGCACAAAAAAAAATGTTTTCAGTTAATGTCCTGAAAATGGCAAAAAGCAGGGATGGAAATCATTAACTGCTATGTGCAATGTGGTTCACAATACTCACAGTCACATCATCACAATATTATCATGGTGACTTTATGGTGACAAATAGAAAATGACATGATACATTGTTTATTTACATTTCAGGCCACTAAAACTACACTGTACTCCTAATACAACTTTAACCCTCCTTGTTGAGTCATGCTACATGTACCGTGGCTTCATTAAACAACTTGTATTATGATTCCGGGTGTGGGTGGTAATAGTGTGGTATTTGGACTTTCTAATGGAACATTTAATGACAGCATTTCCAACGCCTCATATCTTACCCAGAAGGTCAGAAACAGAGAAAAAATCCTTGTTACTATGTTTGAAGTGCTTTTCCAAATCAAAGAAACTTCACTTTCCACTCACTGGGTTGTCATCTTGTTATGTTCATGTTATGAATTAAGGTTTTTTGGGGATGCACTATGGAACATCAGGCTCAGATTGTTTTGTGACTAACAGTGGTGACTCATGCCTGAGAAACCTAATTACCCTCATATGAAAGTTTTACGTCACCACAAGCACTCCAGACTGGGGTTACGTTGTGGAAAATAGGTCAGTTTGGTGGCTGGCTTCAGAAATGGATACAAAAGTGAATGTTTTCAATCTATGTGCTTAAAACAAATACTGCATAGACAGAAGGTTAGCTAGATATATTCCTCATTTGATCCTCTGCTCCCCTCTGAATACCAAAGGCCGTCTCTAAAAGCCAATAAATTTAATCTGCCAGTAGTCATGAATATGTTAAGCTTATTATGGACAGCTCTCATGGATATGCAGAAAACCTAAGGTGATTATGTTAAGTTAATAGAAACAGTGACTCCTCACATTACTCATAACTGGGCCGACGAGATGGAAACAGTGACTGACTAGAGGTTGTTTCTTTCTTCCCATGGAGAAATCTGTGATTAAGATGCTTGTATAACTTGACCATTCATCCTAGAGAAGTTCACATTCTCCTAGAGGCATATCACAGGCTCAGGATGCTTTTCACTTATCACTTTTACACTTTAACTATCACCTGAATCTAATAACACCTTGGGTTGTTCTTTTATCTGCGGATGAAAAATCACAAGGCCGGATCACAAGGTTATTGTGACGTCAAATGAAATAAAGTTTTCTTTATCCTCTTAAGAGAGAGCATGGTACAAAAACAGACCTGCAAAGTCCCATGCTGTTGAAAACAGTAAAAGTACCTCAGGCAAAAACAATTAAAAGAAACACTCATTACCGCTCTCTGACACACATTCGCTCTCTGAGTCAATCTTTCACCAAAACAAAGCAGGACACACACATCCCTCCCTCTCCTCATCTCTCTCTGCCTGCAACCACAATGTTTTTTCACTTTATCTCTCCATCTGGGTGTCTGTTTGCTGGCCTCAGCAGGAACCTGAATGGAGTACAGCTTAAAAACCCACCCCCCTTTGCTTGCCTGCTCTACCACACTCAAAAATGTTCCATATATATAGTGCACAACCTGGAAAAATGCCCACTGGGACTCCAATTCTGCAGGAAATGACATGATGTAGACACCTGAAACTCATCCCTGACTGTTTGCTCTTCTTCCTCCACTTCCTATAGCCTATGTTGTCCTGCAGCATTGGGTTGCATATGCTGCAGCCACAGAAAGCTGTGATGATGTGTGTGGCAGACAGGCAGGCAGGCACAGTGCGGAGAGGCAGAGACAGGCAGCTGTGCGTAAGTAATGCATCCTCCAGAATCTGGGTCACACTCACACCACTTTCATATTGTCAGATTTTATTCACCCAGTATTATGATTTTACGAGTCATATTGGCCTAGATAAATATACTAAATTATGAGGCCTGAGGTACCTGTAATTGAAGCTTTTCGGTTACAATGCATTACTGAGGAGAAGAGTGAGTTTGCATGATAATGATGATGAGGGTTAACCTTTTTATAACCTTTACTTATACAGAAAGTTATTTTTACAATGATCCCTGGTGAGAGTCACAGTGGCTCTCTTATATAATAATATTTTAACTATCATCATCATCTCATGTACACACATTAGATAGGCTACAAAACAAGTAGCCCACACAAAGAGTGCTAATAAAATTTTCAACATTATAGTATAAAAGTAGGCCTATTTAAAATATAATAATAAGATAAATGAATGAAATGACAATGAAATGAAAGACTTCAAAATTAGCAAAAAGTGAAAAGCTAAATTAAAAAAAGCTTGCAAAGTATAGACATAATAAGATTAGCCTTATAAAGATATTCTTTGTTTCAATGGGTAATCTCTAGAATATATTATGTTTACTTGGAAAATATTTTATTCACAAATCACACATCTTATTTCCATCCTTTGTTAACCCTCTGAGACCCGACTTTACTGTCTATCATAGGCTGTAGCAGGTTCAGTTTTAAAGCTAGTGTGAAGTTATATGAAACTATAAGACCTAAGGAATCCATTGCTACCAACCTTACTAGCTTGTCGGAAAGGAGGCTAAATAACGCTCCAAAGTTAGGCTAAATTTTGGCGAGGAAAAACTGGCATGGCCATTTTCAAAAGGGTCCCTTGACCTTTGACCTCACAAAATGTGACTGAAAATGGGTTCTATGGGTACCCACGAGTCTCCCCTTTACAGACATGACCACTATGATAATCACATGTAGTTTTGGGCAAAAACCATGCACAGGTTTTGAATGAGGTATAAATGTGTTATGCATACTGGGGTCCCTAAACAGTCTTGGAATTGCATAAATTGGGTATCACTGTAAAGCTGAGATCCATTGAGCCCCATTGTATTCCTGTGCGATGATGTTTGTCCCCATAGTAGCCGTTTCATTGTATTGAGACCGATTTTTTAAAACTTGACCTGACTGTAACAAAATGTGTTGTGTTGTGACCTCTAGGATAATCACAGCCTTGTGAAACTTTACAGCCACAAACTGGAGACCTACAGGGCATTTTTCCTAGGTATATTCACAATAAGGGGGTTTCTGAGCAATTTCCAGAACAGAAGTGCTCGCCATCCAATCGCCTTGGAGTCTTAATGTGGTATTTTGGAGTGATTTTTGATAATTTATTTTGTATCAATTCTTAAGTGGTAAAAAATTGTTAAATTTAGCACCAAATCTGTGTAACAAATGGTATCAACCCCAAAATTGCTGCAACAACTTATGAGACATAATAGAGGGAATGGAAATCATATACTTCTTATTTCTGATTTATGACTAGAACAATTTGACACACAGTGCTGAGCTGCATCTCAAATTAATGTTCAGGTTCCCAGCTTTCAGATGATACTTCTATGTGACATCTGGCATCTCGGCCTGGTACGGTAACCTGACTGTGCAGTTGAGGTCACAGATTTCTTGCCTGTTGCAGACTGCCATGAAGATTATGGGGGTCAAATCCACCCTATCCTAAAGATGCTTTATGATCAGTCTGTCATCAGACAGGCACAGAAAATTGTGTCAGACCCAACTCAAAAAAGACCCATAGATACCAAATCACAGCATAGATTTTTCTATGATGGTCCTCAAAGTCTTTGTGTCTTAATGTGGTATATTTGAGGGATTTTTTTTTATCATTTTTATTATCAATTCTTAAGTGGTAAAAAATGGTTAAATGTATAACCAAATCTGTGTAACAAATGGTATCAACCCCAAAATTGCTGCAACAACTTATGAGACACAATAATAATAATAATAATAATAATAATAATAATAAACTTAATTTGTATAGCACCTTTCCAAACATAGTTACAAAGTGCTTTACATAAGTTAAAATAGTGCAAACATCAAGATAAAAACAATACAGAATAAAAACATAAAAACATAATGGAGCAAGTGAATGGCCATCATATACTTCTTATTTCTGATTTATGACTAGAACAATTTGACACACAGTGCTGAGCTGCATCTCAAATTATTCTTCAGGTTCCCAGCTTTCAGATGATGTACACCACTTCTATGTGACATCTACTGTTGACCTGCTATCTCCCCCTAAAGACCCCCTTTACCACTATTCCAAATCCTGTCTTCTCTGTGTGTACCATGGAGGTGTGTATAGTGTGTATGGTGTGTGTACCATCTCTCTATACATCCATGTGATGGTGTTGTACCACCTGACGCCCTGACGACGACGTCACGTCTCTCCCGCAACGGCTGCGTGTCCACGCACTAACCGCGCGCGGTGTCATTCTTGAACACGCAGTCAGGTGTCGCGCTTCTATCACGCTACCGGCGACGCCCGCACGGCCAGCCCGGCGTTTTCCCTCTTCCCATGTTCACGTCGACACGCGGGCACCGACACACAGTTTTATTTATTTATCTATTTTACTCGTGTGTTTGAAATGTAGAAACGGATGACGTCAAGTGTGTGTGTGTGTGTGTGGGCGTGGAGGAAAGTGTCAACGTGCGGGGCTCGAGAGGAGGAGAGGAGAGGAGAGGAGGCTGTCTGCAGCTCACTAGAGGAGGATATGTCAGCCGTGGAAATACAACTTTCAGCTGGAAAATGTGTGTAATATCTGAGGAATAAAGTTGTTAACGCTCACCGTGTGCATTAGCGCAGCTCGCCATCTTTTTCAAGAGCTGGAGGTGATTTAATCATCAGCTCTCCTCTCGTCGGAGACCAGCCTCTCTTCCTGGATGTGAAGCTGATTAACGTCCGCTTCAACATCAGGACACTTGTGACCACCACACCACGGAAACCTCCATTACAGGTAAGTTTGCTCCACAACTCTGTGTAGACTCTGACAGGCTGCTGTTATATGCTGTGACATGTATCCGACATCCGTGTTTCATCTGATAACGGAGCAGAAACGGACAACCGACATCATATCTGGCTGTCGGTGTGAGTTTTGGGCTACCAACGCTGGTAACGTCAACTGCTACCAACAGTTAACGTCAACTGCTACAGACAGTAACGTCAACCTCTATCAACATTAACATCAACCTCTACCAACAGTTAACGTCAACTGCTACCAACAGTAACGTCAACTGCTACCAACAGTAACGTCAACTGCTACCAACAGTAACGTCAACTGCTACCAACAGTAACGTCAATCTCTATCACCATTAACGTCAACCTCTATCAACAGTAACGTCAACTGCCAAGCCTCATGTTTGAATAGTGTCTGCATCGTGAGCCTAGATAATGACATCCAGGCTCTGCCAGCTAGTAGCCAAAGAAGGAAGTATGAATGATAACGTTACCACGGCACGAGTGATTTGCATTCAACTGCTTTTACTGTCCTCACGTTATCTTGGGAGGCCCCTGGTGGATTATGTGGAGCACATTACACCGTCTGTGGTCACACCAGAGCTACACATCAACACATTTAGAGCCTGAGTGCAAGGACATCCGACCTCTGTGTCTGGAGGATGCTGCAGCAGCAGCAGCAGCAGCAGCCTCCATGCATGTCTGTCGCCGGTGGGGTGTGGTTGGCAAGCCGGACAGCCAGCCTCCAGCAGCACTCTACCAGATAATCTCCCCATTTGACAGCTCATTAGAGAGCTGGCCACATCATCTCCACCACCATATAGTCCACTGTTACCCCCACACACCACCAGTCATCTCTCTGCCATGCATGTAGTCTGCCCGTCTGCTGTGTTTATCTGTCATAACAGCTCTGCTGCTGTGTCGGGCAGCTCCAGAGGGCTCGTAAATCTGCCCCAGTAGACATCCAACATGTGTTGCACACTCACTTCTGTTTGATCAGCCTGCTCAGGGCCATGCTGTGAAAACTATGATGCATATCTGTGCTCATTATGTGTTGTATTAGCTGATTTTTAAGGGATATCTCTCATGCAGGTACTGGAACAAAACTATAATTATTATTATGACAGGAAGATAGGCTCACTGTCTATTTATGATTGTTGAATATTATTTTTTCACCCTTGACTTCAACCTGACAGTCTATACTCTGTTATAGGGAGGCACCGCTTCTGATACTGGATACTGATTCAAATAACTGGTTGTGTTGTGACCTCTAGGATAATCACAGCCTCATGAAACTTTACAGCCACAAACTGGAGACCTATAGGGCATTTTTCCTAGGTATATTCACAATAAGGGGGTTTCAGAGCAATTTATAGAACAGAAGTGCTCGCCATCCAATCGCCGAAAAATATAATTCTTGCAGAAATCTCAAAATTATGATGACAGGAAGACAGACTAACTAATAATAATAATAATAATAATAATAATAATAATAATAATAATACATTTTATTTATATAGCGCTTTTCTAAAAACTCAAAGACATTTTACATAGATAAAAAGATCATAAAACAAGGACATCATAAAAAAATATATATATAAAACACACAATAGTGTGTATAGTAGTTCTAAAAAGGTGAGTTTGGATTTGTGATTTGAATGTGGACAGGTTGGTGCAGTCTCTGATGTGTGTTGGGGAGTGAGTTCCAGAGGGAGGGGGCGGCTATGGCAAATGCTCTGTCGCTCCAGGTCCGGTGCTTGGTTCTGAGTGGTGGGGACAGTAAGGTTGGCATCAGAGGAGCGGAGGAAGCAGGAAGGAGTGTGATGGTGGAGCAGGTCTGTGAGGTAGGAAGGGGCCTTGTTATGGAGGGCTTTGTGTGTGACGAGAAGGAGTTTGAACTGGATGCGTTGTGAGACAGGGAGCCAATGGAGGTTCTGGAGGACGGGGGTGATGTGATCACGGGACTGGGAATATGTGAGGAGACGGGCAGCAGAGTTCTGAATGTATTGGAGTTTATTGAGGACTTTGGATGGTGAGCCGTAATGAATGCTGTTGCAGTAGTCGATCCTGTCTATTTATGATTGTTGAATGTTATTTTGTCACCCTTGACTTCAACCTGACAGTCTACACTGTAATAGGGATGCACCGATACTGATACTGGATCCGATATCGGGCCAATACTGATTCAAATAACTGGATTGGATATCGGTGACAATGGGGCCAATCCATTTAATTCAGTTTTATGTTTATATACTATATACATTATATACTGTAAATTGAATTCATGTGTAAGTTTTGACCAATTTGTTGCTGCGTTATAAAGGTTTACACTTGACCTGAATTTTTTTACCAAGTTGCTGGTGTACGATTTATGATGTTAATACCACCGAACAATTAAATACATTTATATCTATGTAGTTATTGGTCACATTTTTGTTTTACAAAGTTAGGAAAGCGATGTTTAAGTCAAGCCTGATGTTGCCTTTCACATAAAAGAATGATCCCAGTCACTTCCACACAGTGAGGCATACAGCTTATTGATTAAACACTGGTATCGGATCGGTACTCGGTATCGGCCAATACCAAAAGCCCAGGTATCGCTATCGGTATCAGGACTGAAAAAATCAGATCGGTGCATCCCTACTATGTTAGGTATAAAATCAATGAATGCTGACATTCACCGGGACTCCTACTTACGTCATACAGTAGTTGCCCCCCTCTTTTTCTCCCCTCACCCGCTGCATTTATCCAGACTCCTCTCCATAGCTTAATTCATCCCACTTATTCTTCATTCATAATCCTATCTCTCCCTCCATACCCCTGCTTTCCTGAGTATAACACTTTGAGTAACGGGCTGCTGCCAGGATAATCCCTGTAGACTGCTATACCCCCCGATGTGCACACCTCTCTCATTGCTTCACTTCTTTTTTTTATATCCCTTTCTTGAAGACATCCAATATTCTTAATGCAAAGAATGGACAGATGTCTGTACTGTGTATAATGTTTATGTGTAAACCAGACGGGTTAATAGTAACCAGCACTGTGTAGTCAGAGAGAGAGATAGAGAGGCAAGGTTAATCACATTACTGACGGCACTATCATGTCTTTCTGAGGGAGAGAGGATGCTAACATACACTCAGATGCACCCATGCATGCAAAATCATCACACATGCGCATAGATGTACATGCACAGGCCAAAAACACACTTGCTATGAATGACCAAATTGAGGCATTAGTAGGTATTATAGCTCTAAACCCTGAGCAATATAACTAACAATAGCGTAACTGAGTTGGTAGCGTGCGTGTGACAGAAACACACAGCGAAAGAGAGAGACATCTTGTTTATCTGTTTGGGTTGAGTAGTCATTGGGGTCAGTAACTTGTAGTCATTCTGCTGGCATGGTAGTTTGTAGGTCATATGCTCCACTAGCGCTGCACTTGGCTGGGTTACTCAGCCTCTCAGTGGGATCTTTATGGTGTCTTTGGAGCAGATCGCTAGACTGCTAAGTGTGTGTGTGTGGACTGTAGAGGGATCTCTGGAGCATGGCCAGACCTGTTCTGACAGTCTGCTGATGCTGATATGATCTACAATGAGAATATATGTGTCCATATACAAGCCTACGAGGCATTGTAGCAACTGTGCAGTATGAACAGGAGTATATCTCACTCTGTCCACACCCTCACTGTTGATTTTTAAGCTAGACGGAGAAGCAACGAGCCTTTGTTTCAGTTCCCATTTGCAGCTCTTTTATGTATTTATTAGGCCTGCATGTCTCACTGAAGTCTAGTTAATGTTTGACGCCACGTGAGTGTGTGTGTGGTCTGTCTAGCTTCGAGGAGGTCCATCTGTGAGTGTGTAATAAGCTTGTGACCATTGCAAAGATGTCTGTTTACCCAACGTTTTGCACTTCATTTATAACCAATAAAACACCTATATAAATAACCTATAAATAACCTCTGCTAAAGAACAAAGTTAACCTTTAAGTGCATTATTACATATTGTTATAACATGTAATCAAATTACTCATGTAAATGTAATATTAAATGTTACGTTTCTCAAAAACATCCATTTATTTTTTTGTAGCCAGACAATTGTCTCATACATTCTGACTTTGTTTGACGTCTAAATCACAATATATGTTAATCATGATGGTGACATCCCTCAGCAATAATACAAGCACATATCTCTGCAGGCTTAATTTTTCTGATGTCTATCAAAGACAGGTTTATTGCACTAATGATGGAAATACTTATTCCACCACACTTGACTCGTTTTAAATAGATGACTTCATAAATATAGACTTAATAGGAATTTTGAGGAGTGATATAAATCAGATCGTCGTACAGAAAGAAGCAGTGAGAGGAGAGCAACTTGGCTTTTCATAGGAAGAAGCAACTAGTACTGAAACAATTAGTCAATTAATTCATTAGTCAATCGACCAGAAATTAACTATTTTGATAATCAATTTATCATTTAAGTTCATTTTCAAGGAGCCAAAAATGGGATGGTTGCAGCTTCTTCATGTGAGGAATTGCAGTTTTTCCGTTGTCTTATATTATAGTGAATTGAATATCTTCAGATATTGAACTGTTGGCTAAACAAAAAAAGCATTTTTCACTATTTTCTGATGTTTTATAGAGCAACTGACTTAATAATTAATCCAGACAATGATCCGCAGATTTATCAATAATGAAACTAATTGCTAGTTACTGTAGGACGAAATGGAAAAGGTTTTATTTATTTACCTTTGATTGTATGGCTGCATTATGCTGCAAACTCACACAAAGACAAATGGCAGAATAGTTTCAGGAACACTGCCACCATATGTACCTGAAATAGAAATAGAAAACTTAATGGTTTTATTGCCAACTGGTAGGCGGCCGTTTTTTTTTTGTTTTTTTTTTGCAAGGGCTTCTTGTTTCAAATGATCAAAACAGTCTCCACTGTTAGAGTAGGTTACTTTTAAGAATGTACTGCCTTACCACTGTCCACTATACTGCACAGTTCACCACTAATGTTAGGTACAATAATTCTTATTATAAAGAACAATAAACACCATCACAGCCTATTTAAATCTTCCAACTAAAAGGCAACGCTGAACACCATCAACCAGTGTACTGTTGTAACCCTCTACAGGCCCGTCATTTCACAGAGAGAACAGGGATTTCCTGAGGCAGTCATGAAACTACCTTTATATGTTTGTCACACTTTGTTCAGCCTGTTTTGAAAGGATCCAGATTTCAATATCAGCCAGTCATAGGTACCAACATAAAGCCTTGCTTCAACTAATACTGTATTCATGCTGATGGACACATTTTGTTGCTGACTGTTTTGAGTCTCATTCTCAAGCAGCAATTAGCCTAATTGTGAAACTCCTCTGCAGCCGCAGGATTTCTTCATCACTTCTTTCTTGCAGGACTTCACTATCGAGTGATTTAGCTCCATTTTCACTGATTGTCTCAGTGCTAGATTCACTGCATTTAAATAGGTCTTAAAGGTGCATTTTGTGTTCCTGTTTTATTCAATTTATCTTTTACTCTTTGCAAAATATGACTTGTGATTGATGTGATGAGTCATAGTAATTTTCTTTAGTTATGAACATTGGATTATCAGTTATATGTGGGTGAAAGCAGGGTTGAAAATGACTCTTTGCTCTCCGCCAGCAGTTCTATCTGTTGAAAGGTTTTTGTTTAAACATTTGGGCTTTTTAGTGCAATATAAAACTGGGTAACTGTGTATACTGTATATCAGAGTGGATGAGGTAATTTAAGATCTATGACCTGTGTCGGCTTTTGTTTGCTTCTGTGAACATTAAAGGTGCCTGTTAGCTTCTTGGTGCGCCTATAAACTGTTCCAGTTTCCCCTATAAACTCTCAGAGTTTGGCTCTGGCTGCCAGATTGGTAACATGTGGCTCCAGGGGGCTTTGTGGGAATTGTGTGTGGTTGATGGCACATACAGTATATATGTTTGTGCCAAGTGAAAAATATGTTATTATTAATTAGGGGTGGGGGAAAAATAGATACAGTATAGTATCGCCATGTTTTGCCTGGCATTATTGTATCGATACACAGACGTCAAATATCGATCTTTTATTATATAAACTATTAACCTCTTAACAATTCGAAATTAAGATACTGGTATCATATGAAACTAGAAAACCCAAGGAATGTCATGTTAGCTTGTCGGGAAGAATGCTAAAAACACTCCAAAGTGACCCTAAATTTTAGCAAGGATAAACTAGCATGACCATTCTCAGAGGGGTCCCTTGACCTCTGACCTCAAGATATGTGAATGAAAACTGTGAAATGAACAGAGTGAAAACTGTATCTTATTAGATAAAACAGATGTTGACAAACTGAATAATTTGCAGTTGAAAAAAGGTAATAAATCGCAATATATCACAATATATCTTATCGCAATACTCTGCATGTTGCAAAATGTTTAAAATCGCAATTGGGTCATATCGTGATAATATCGTATCGTGGTGACTCTGGTGATTCACACCTTTTATTATTGATATTGATAAAGATCAAGGTTATAAATAGGCTAGATGTGACAAAATATGTGAAGAAGATAGTATAAAAAATATTCTTGGCATCAGACCACTCTATTTATCACTATTCCTACTGAAGAAGAGCGTTACATCCT
Source organism: Sebastiscus tertius (assembly GCA_916701665.1). NCBI lineage: Eukaryota > Metazoa > Chordata > Actinopteri > Perciformes > Sebastidae > Sebastiscus > Sebastiscus tertius. Next base: position 13,924 of record CAKAOH010003837.1, read on the forward strand.
TCCTTGCCCTATGAAGAAAAAAACAGTGAAACCATCCGTCATGCCTCTCAGCCATTTCAGTGTGGGTACACCTGGTCTCTGATAATGGCACATGCGCGCATAAACATGCTGAAAGAAGTGGCAGGGTGGAAAGTGTACAAAAAACATTTCTTTGCTCTTGTAAATTATGTTTGCAAATTCCAGTACACATGTGAGTCAAGTCTATTGACCTACTGCAAATAAAGACACATTTGTTAGTAATGTGAATAAGTGTAGAGAGCTTTTGTGTGAATAGATGTCGGCGGTATCTGTCCCTAGTTGTCTGTCACAAGTGTGTGCTTGTGTCCGTGTTTTCTGTGTGTGAATGATCTCCCTCTCTTTCTTGCTGTCTCTGTGAATGAGAGTGACATCACTGAGTGCCTCAGCTTGGTAACATCACCATGCCAGCAAGTGGGGGTTGAGGGATGTAAGAGGAGAGGGGGGGAAATGGTTGAAGGTTGGTTTTGTCTGGTAGAGGTCTGCTCTTTCCTCTTCTTTGCCTCTCTCTTATAGGCTTATTCTTTTTCCCCTCCCATCCCCACTGGTTCCCAACGTTTGCCTGTGTGTGCTGAGTAAGAATCCATGTGGAAGAAAGCTTCCTTGCCCTCCGGCATCAGTGCATTTCTGTCTCTCAGTCAACCTCGGCTCAGAGATTGGACCAGATAACAAAATCGTGTGTGTGTGTGTGTGTTTTTTCAAACGTGCAGCCTCTATACAATGCAGTTTTCTCTGTGTGTGTTTCAAATCCACCGTGAGACTCCTCCTTCCCATCATCCTTTGCTACGAGAGGAGTTTTTGAGAGCAAGGGTTGCCTTGGTAACTATTGCTGCCATCTGTGTATGTTGTATGAATGTTTGGTACTGTATGCGTGTAGAAAAAGATGGAAGTGCCTGCGGTCTTAATGCCTTAGCTCCCTCATCGATGCATTATTTATTTAATAGAAAGAACTGAAAGGTTACTGGGTTACAATTTATTCCAGGACGAGATTAGAGGAGTCCACTTTCAGCGCAGTGAATGTGTGTCAATGTAGCAAGAAATCCATAAAAAAATATGCCAAAAATACTACTGCTAACACAACTGTAGTCAGCCTTCAGCGGGGAAAAAAGGATCAGGATTACTAAGAGAATTCATCATCATTTGCCTTGGTTTGTGTGATTCAATTGGATGCCTCCTTTTTTCCAGCTTAGCCAATGCATATCAATGATAACCTTATTGGTTTTACATTACAGCAGAAACTTAATGTGCAACTATCGTTTCAGCTACTCAAATTGTGATGATTTGCTGCTGCTGATGTCTTATATTATGGCTCTTATAACTAGAACAATAAATGCCAGTGGCCACTCTTTCTGCTGGTATATCCTGCATGTTTAGAAAGGGAAAGGCGGAGACAAATCTTGCAATTGCATTGCACTGATGGATGAAGTGGAGGGATCGAATGGCAGTAATCGAGGCAGCTGCCGTCTACATTCACCTGGTCCAGAGAGTCGAGACAAAATCAATCAGATATCTATTTGAAACAGTAATTTATTTAGAAGGTGTGAAGACAAAAAGAAAGCAATAGAAAATATAGACAAATGAGGCAAAGATGTTTAGATCAAATTTTCCAAGGAGGCTTCTCTTGAACTATTAGTTATTTTTATTATAAGTACAGATTGTCAGTGTTCAGGGAATTTGCAATAAAGTGATAAAGGAGTGCTGATGTGATATGTGATGATTAGTTTGTTCTGCAGTGGTTAAATGGACCACAGTGATACTAGAACAGCTCTTTATTCTGTACAATATGAGATCTGATCTAGAAGTTAAAGGATCTCTGGAAAAAGGAAACATCAATGTAAAGGATTCATTTATTGGTCTACTGAAAGAGAGACGTGTGTAGAGGCCAGGGACCGTAACTATGGTGGTCAGACACATTTTCATGCACTATGGGGCTTCTAAGTACGGCCCAGGGACTGGAATAGGATGATGATAAATGGCCCACATGTATTTGTTAGAGAGAATAGGGTGACAGAGGAGAGTGTAAATGTTAGTCCCAAAAATAGTCTGTTTTCCCCAGGCTGTAGTGCGTCATGTGGCTTGGGTCCATTGCATTGTGCAGAGTACTTTGGTGTAACCCAGTCTTCAATGCTGACTCGCATTTTTCTTTTTCTTTGTGGATGTCTGTCTCTTTCAAACAGAAACTCTCAGCAACCTCCAGCAATGATGTAGACTTGACAACTATATGATGATGATGATGATGATGATGATGATGATGATGATGATGCAGGGCCTCGCACGGAGGCGGAGCAGCAACTGACTCTCTCCTCCTTTTCGCCGCCACACCTGGCACTCTATGTCCGTCCTGATTGGGCGGCCAGAGTGTGATGTCCTCGACCACACCCACTGCGGCCCCGCCCCTTAAAAAGGGAAGGAAGCTGGAGAAATCGGAGGTGATGGCCGACTCGGTGCAGGCCACCAACGAGGAACTGAAGAGCAAACTGCTGGACTCCCAGATTGAGCTGCAGCAGGATCGGGGCAAGGTGAGGAGGAGGAAGTAGAGGCCTTTTATAGAGAAATGACGACAGTGACGATAGAGAGGTAGTCCCCTTGAAATCATTGCAATAGAAGCAGAGGAAGGAGAGTGTCACTAATTGCAATTAATTATTTATACATTATTTGCTTATTTATGCAAGCTCATAGTCTGTAGTTGATCATATTCAATACAAGCATACTTATTAAGAAGTAGGGCTGTCCCGAATACCGGTTTTTAGGCTTTGAAGCTTCGGTGAGAAATATTCGAAGTTATTCCAAGCTTTGTGGAGCAGCGCGGCGCAGCAGGCTGACATGTTCTTCTGTCTGTCTGTCTGTCTAAATCTACCCTTGTTTCAGTACCTTGGATTGAGCTTGTACACACACACACACACACACACACACCTCTACACACAACAAACAGCGATATCTGTCTGAGAATAACAAATAATAATTAATGTTGAATATGAATAACGAATAATGTTGTGGGATCATTCCTTATTTCATGGGCTATTTTGAGATTTATACATTATTATTACAGACCTATATATGGAAAATATATATATATATATTTTTTTAAAACGAAACATTCAAATACCGATTTGGAGCTGTAATAATGGTGATTGCATTCAGTATGAGCTTATATACTTTGCTCCACAAGTTGGATTTTTACTAAATATGAATAGTTTTTCCTCATTCACAAGGTGTTAATGATGCACACATTGTCATCAATGTACACCACATGGCCAACCAGCATTACATTTATTCAGTGGCTTTTAGGCCTCCTCTTCTAACACTGTACCTAGTCTTGAAAAAGCTGTCATGGTGGTATACCTCTCCGTATATCTTCTGACACACAAACTACCTCTCTGTGCCCTTCTCTGCATCCGTCCTGGTTGTACTTGGAAAATGGCAGTAACAGTACCGGGATTCAGCTCTTACGGGTGCAAGCCATGTTTAAAATGTATGCATTTTGCATAAATAACATCTGCAAGATGGCATGTGGAGCAATGGATGTAAGAATGTCAACAGCAGTGCATAAAGTATAATATTGACAGTTAAGGTAGGACAAGTATACAGATGCATCAAATGGAATTATTTATCATGACGAAATGAATCTAAGCAGACAAAGATATGGGGAGGTGCTTGCAAGAAAAGATTCGTTTTGGTTCAACATTTATTAAAGCCAGCACAGGAACCATAACTGTTCTCCATTTTAGTGTCTACTGCTCCCTGTTGGGGAATAAATCACGTCTCGATAGCTGTTCATCCATTTTGTTTCAGGACTTGAAGCACAAAGTTGCAAATGAAGTCGTCACAGTGTTGCACACAGTCCAGGGGGCAAATGGATGAACTGTTTGTATTTGTAAAATAATGACTGGTTGAAAATGTGTCACTCTCCCAGATATGTAAGCTCCGTGAGCGGCTCCAGGAGCAGCGGCAGGCTCGGGAGCTTGAGCAGCACAAACATGCTGTGGCGCTCACCGACCTGCGCGCCAAACTCCACGAAGAAAAGCTACGCGAGATAGCGGTTGCCCGTGAGACCCTGGCGCGGCAGCATGAAGTGGAGCTGGCCCGGTCCATAAAGATCCGGGACGCTGAGGTGCAGAGGCTCCAGGGGCTCGTGCATGCACTGAGAGACGGAGCAGCTGACAAGCTCAAAAACGCTCTTCTGGGAGAGGCTCGGGAGGAGGCCAGGAGAGCTTTTGATGGGGAGAGGATAAAGCTGCAGCAGGAGGTAGGTTGTATGTATATAAGTGACAGTAATGTGGTATTAATTATGTTTTATAGATTGTGGAAAAATATGGACGTGGTAACCATGACATCACCCAATACACCCAAGTATTTACTGCTTTCAAACCGCATCTGGTATGCTCTGCTTCTAATATAGTAGAGCTCAGCTTAATGAGCCTCAAAGTTCTGGTTCTTGTCAATGCAGCAATGTCATTGCACCATATTCAAAGCACTTACACATCAACTGTCAACTGTGGTGGCTGGTTTGTTTATTCTGTTGTATTTAGGCTGTGACCTCACAAAATTGTAAAATGAGTGTGGATCTTTTCTGAGGGCATTGTATGTTCTTTGATAAAGACAAACAGGTTTTTTTTGTGTGGAAAGTTGGCATTCTAAAAACTATTATGTGAATGTGTGTGTGTGTGTGTTGATTGTAAATTTGCTGCTGAAAAACAGGAAGCAGGGTGGAAAAGCCTGTTGCCAAGCCATTGTTTCGTTGTAGCCTTTCCAGACAAACAGGGCATATATCATTACAACTGTCTAACGGGATAGGACGTGTGTTTATGAATGCGTGAGTGTGACTCTCTTTGTTGTTGTGTATTAATATTATTGTGTGTATGTGTTTAATTTTAGATCCAGGAGCACAAGACAGCCAGGAAGCAGGCCGAGGAGGCCCATGCGAATGCTCTGCAGGCAGATAAAGCCAAAGCAGCAGATCTCCGCACGGCCTACCAACAGCACCAGGATGAGGTCAACCGCATCAAACGGGACTGTGAGAGAGACATCCGCCGACTGGTGAGACCACATGCTGCTGAGAAGACACACATTAGAGACCCTACATATGGCTTATCTTATACCGACATGGCCACTAGCTAAGTCTTTAGATAAAGGCTAATAAATTAAAATATTGCCTAAAGACAGTGGTGATGGTATACTTGCTGATGATGCTATAATATCATGTAATATGTGAAACAATATTGTAAACTTTTATTTATCCTTGGTACGCCAATTAGCATATTTGTATTTACAGTAATATACACTAATATTTCTCAATAACTTTAAGTATTCGTGATCAAATAAGCAACAATCACACCCTTTGTGTTTAACACTGAAAAAACTGAGCTGATCTGCCACATCAGGACCAGTGTGGGTCTGGTTTGATCTTGTTTTATTGCCAATGGCCTGGCAAAATAAGCAAACCCAACAAACTCCCACAACTGCCATCACATTTAAATTAAAATGTTGTTAAAGTAGTTAGTTATTTAGTAGTAGTTCAATCCTTGCTGCAAAGCACACAGGCAGAAATCTCTGAATTGAAATAACCCAAAACTTTTCCAACGTTGTCAGAAAATGTTTGCAGTAATGCTCAGTAAGTACGAAGCTCACTGAGGGTTTCAGGGCCTTTATTAAAATTCGATACCATATACGATCACTTCCTTGAATTTCTGTTGGAGAGTGTCCTGTTATGTCCATCACCACAAGCTAACATTAATTAAATTACAAAATGTGGAACAACGAATAGCAAATAGACAGATCTCCCACTGCCCTATAAACCATCTTTTGTTATTCCTGTGATAGGTTAGGGCTTGGCATATCCAGCAAATGTTATTTTTATAGTCCTTGTCTGTCTCAACCATATTTGAATATCACCAAGAGTCCATCACACACTGACATCTGTTTTCCTACTTCATAGTTTATCTCACTGACATTGTATGAAGGTTACAGGCTAATTGCTGTATTGTCTGTCTTAGCCTATCTCACCAGGTGGTGCTTATCTGCAAAAATAGAAGTCTGTAAACCTGCTGCAGTAACTCATTAACCCCACATACAGTACAGTTACATACAGTAGGGCTATATCAGGCGTTATTGTTAGTAAAGGAATGTTTGAGCAAGTAGACTTAATAATATGTGGAATCAGAGTGGTAACAGAGTAAAAATGGTTCATTGATGGAGAGCAGGCAGTGCAGGAAATACCATTGTTAAAGAAGAAAATACAGAGGAAAGTAGAAGTGGGAACATTTGTCAGAAGAAGTTGTGTGAACGCACAGCAAGAACAAAGCTTCATAAATTAATCACAGCTGAAGCACTATGTTTTAAAAGTTAAAACACTGTCGCTCCTTTATTTGGTTCTCGGCCGACGGAGCACGCAGCTTGTTAGACTGAAGGTGTAGACGGTGTTGGTTAAAAGTTGCATCATGCTAAACCTAATTGTTTGCACATAAAAAAGACAGAAGAACAATGCACTTCAAGAAAACCAGATCTCACTCACATTTTTTGCTGAATTTCATGAACACTGTTGATGTATTTTCTGAAACCTGATCTCAGAAATATCCGCACTATACATTGTTACATTATTATACACAGCGATATTAATATGGGCTGTAACTGGGGTTTAATGGAAAACTGTCTGTCTTTCCACCGCCATGTTCCCGTCTATCCCTCTCATAGATGGATGAGTTGAAGGCGAAGGACCGGGTGATGTGCGCCCTGGAGAGGGAGTTGGGGGTGCAGGCCGGCTTCGCACAGAAGCTTCAACTGCAGAAGGAAGCTCTGGATGAGCAGCTGGGTCAGGTACGAGAGGCTGAGAAACACAACCACGGCAGCCCCAAGAGAGAGCTGGTGCCTGGGTTGGGGGACAACCCAGACCTGCTCAACAACCAGGTATACACATGCATCTGTACATGATGTGATGTGCATGAATGCATCAATATCACAGCAATTTTAAAGGGAACTCAGGGATACCTTCAGACTTTGAATGCATAATAATTTTTCCCTTGTGACAAGGAAAAACATTAATCACATGTACAGCATTATTGTATATCTGCACATAACAGCTCATACATTCGTGAGAAGCACGTGGATATACTGTGTATGCTGCACATACAGGCTCACAGTTGAACAGTGAAATTGCATCTCATCCTTCATCCCATCACCTCCTCTTTCCCATCCACCTCAATTACCTGCCTGCCTGCATGTACTCCCTTTTTTAGTTGTTATCTCCCTCCTCCTTTCCTCTCCCCCCTGCTCCACAGGAGGTGGAGGAGCGTGACATGAGGAGGTTCCAGCTGAAGATTGCAGAGCTCCACTCGGTCATCAGGAAACTGGAGGACAGAAATGCACTGCTGGCCGACGAGAGGAATGAACTAGTGAGAAACACACACACACACACAGAGAAGTACATACATGCAGTTATTATAGGTATGCAAATACACACACACACACATACATGTTGTTACACTTACGAGTACAGATACACACACATAAATAAACATACATGCCTATGAAACGTATATTAAAACATTTTATTTTATAAGCCCTCCAGCCTTCATCTTGCCTCTCTTGCTCAAACTGGAAATTCTGTTTCACTAGAAGACTTAAGGTTGCATTGTTTCCCCTCCCTGTTTCCTTCCTCTGTCTAGTTGAAGCGGGTGCGAGAGGCCGAGAGCCAGATGAAGCCCCTGTTTGAGAAGAACAAACGACTGTCCAAGAAGAATGATGACCTCCTGCAAACGCTGCAACGCATGGAGGAGAAACTGAAGAACCTGAGCCGAGAGGCCGCCGAGATGGTGAGATACATCCAGTATATGTTTTACTAATACTCTCTGTTGTTTTCCTCTTCTCTCTAGATTAATCCAAAATTCAGATACTAGTAGAAAATAGCACATGTTTTAGTTTTAATCTGTAGAGGAAGAGGGATTGTGTCACTGTACTTTGAGTGTCCCTATCATCAAAAAGGAAGCAGGACCTCTACTGGCTATTTGAAGAGAAGCCTGAAATAATTCTCTGTACAACCGTGATTTGACCTCTCTCTCTCTCTCTGTGTCCCTCCCTCAGAAGGAAAAAGCCGCCTCCTCTCGGCCCCCCCCACAGCAACCATCCATTCAGACCCAGCTGAAGCGGCCAAGCTCCCTGACAGACCTGAGCCATGCCCACGAGGAACAGGAAGTGGAGTTCCTCAAGCTGCAGGTTTCTGAGCAACGTGGCATCATTGATGAGCTCACGCAGGTCAGAATTTTACTCAAACAAAACTATATTTGGTGAAGAAATCAATCAATTCCAATTGGTTTTAACATATACACAACAATAACATATGTTTCTTTAATGAGCGCTGATATCTCCCACTTTTTCTGGAAAAATAATCAAAGATTGTCCTAAAATGGGATACTAGGGCTGGGCGATATAACAATGTATACTGTCAGATAACAGGAACTTGTCTCCTGTCACATTTTGGCATTTCACATTGTGAAAGCACTAGTCTGTAATTCCTGCTCCTCTCTGCCTTTTGGATCCCTGTGGATTAGGGTAATATGTTATATATTTTCAGAAGGGACAGGGGTTGTGTTTGAGGAATGTATTATTGGTTTAAGAATATATCCACACAATCTCTAATTCAGCAGAGAATGCCTCATTTATTCATCATCACCCATCTCTCCCCTCCCACACTATTTTCTTTACCTTCCCTTGACAGCACAATTCATCACAAGCGCTTCAACCCACATACTTCATTCCGATGATCATATTGTTTGCTCTCCGCTTTTATCACGTCATCTCAATTATCAGTACAGTTTGATTTTCATTTTCTTGCGTTCTTATTTGACCTTGCATTTTGTAGAAAACTAAAATTGACGCTGCGAGGCTGATGTGGCAGATGGGAGGCTGGTCTTGAGCTCAATCTACTATGTGTGTGTTTGTCTTTAGGAACGTGATCGATTGGTGATGAGCAAAAAGAACAGGAGGAAACCTCTCAAACTGTCTAAAGTAAGTGTTTTTTAAATCCAGTGGTGCGTAACTAAGCAACTACCTTATCTGTGGTTGACTGATCCTTGAGTACTCTTTTTAATTGAGTGTGTGTGTGTCTCTGTGCATGTTCGTGTTTAATTGGGCTCAGGAGACAATGATGACAGTATCCCTCACAGCTGGGAGCATCACATTGAGCACATACACAACTCCTACATGAACAAACCACAACAGCTGTTGGAAAATTCTTTATTTATTTCCGTCGTTGCTTTATTTTGTGTATTTACTGTTATTGTACGATCATGAATACATTAATCACTTAGCTCAATTTGTGCGCAACAGTTTGTGTCTTTTTATCTGTGCTTCCTTGTGTGTGGAGAAAGAGGGGAAAGGGATTAGGATATCTAATTAGGTGTGTGCATGTTTGGGCAAATACACCAGGGGGCATTTAGAGTCTATGATGTTGCTAGGAGGAGTAGGAGGAGGAGTTTGTAGATGCGTGTCAGATATTTTCACCCACTGCTTCTGCTGGAACCAGTTTGTCACCTTGGCGAGGTGGACAACAGCGTTGGGTGCAACGGCTTAGCTCTTGGACTTGCAACTGGAAATTTGTCTCTCTGTTTTTTTTTTTTGGAATTAAAAGCAGAAGCTGAATACATGAACTTGGAGAGAAAAACCATAAGCCGGCCTTTTGGTTTTCCTGTAGGAGTAGTTTGATTGTAACCAGAAGCTTTGTTGTCTGCTTTTTCATTTTGTGTGGGAGTGCAACGGAAAGCAATTGTGCTTTTTGGACGTTACGGCAGGCCTGCACAGCTCTGTGTAAATCAGCTAGTATAGTCCAAGATATCATAGACACGTTTTTGGGAGATACTTTATAGTTTTTCGTTGGTGTTTTTGGTCTAGTAGCAACATGACCGAGTACATCCTTCTTATCCTCTACTTCTCGTCCTTCATTTGCCTCTGTGCCCTTGTCTGCCTCTACTTCTCTGGTTGCCAGGAGATGACTTATAAACATGATGGTAAGGACTCTGTGGGGTTTGGAAAAGTTGATAGAAAGAAAGAAAGAAGAAACAAACACGCAGATACTTGATCTGATATGATCACATTTACTTTGCCTGAGATAAACAACAGAATGACAGTACCTGGTTTTACAGTTTTACAAAAAGTTGGTGAATAAACTATAACAGTACGAAATTAAGCAATTTCTAAAACATAAGCAAATGTTTGTGGTGGACTTAAGAGCTTTATTGAATTCAAAATAGAAATTCTTTATTCTGAAATGAGGTGTGTTATAATTCGGATGAATGTTGGATTCGTTGGCTTTCTTTCTATAGATTGGGCAACAAAATGCATGTTAAGGTTTTATTCAACAATGTGCATATCATCTGTTCTCCTCTCCTCCTCTGCAGAGGCATGTTGTGGAGACATATTTTGGATTTGATGAGGAGTCGATAGACTCTGAGACCTCCTCTCTGACCTCCTACAACACTGACCTCACTGATCGCACGCCTGCAACTCCAGAGGAGGATTTGGAAGAGGTAAGGAAATCCTCTGTTTACTCTGAAAAAAGAAATAATTCAAACCATATTCTATAGTTCGAACAACTGAAAGATGTGCTGCATACATATTGAGATAACAAAGATAATATTGGGGTAGTGGATTTGGAGGGAGACCTGAAGAGACATACTGTCAGTGTTGCCGATTTGGCGACTTTTTCTCTAGATTTAGGGACTTTTAGAGCTAATGCTGCTGGCTACTTTCATTGGAAAACAGTTGGCAACTACTGGGCTTGTTTGTTCTGCTGGATCATTTTTAGAAATCTAGTGTACTCTTGCTAGTTTCTCAAGATCACCCACCCTGCCTTTACATATAATTTACAGAATAAGGGACTTACAAATGAGTTTAGGTAAAGGTTTCTGTGTTTGTTTGACCCTGTTTCTTTTTAATATATCTTTAATATCTTTCATTTATATTTTTCTTAAATAAAGACTATTTCCCGTGAAGAGTCTGAGCTTCGCTTCCGTCAGTTGACCAGAGAGTACCAGGCTCTCCAGCGGGCCTACGCCCTTCTCCAAGAGCAGGCAGGGGGCTCTCTGGATGCTGAGAGGGAGGCCAGGGTTTGTACTATCCCTCTTATCACTATACCACCATTAGCCATAATCCAACAGTTCCCAAACGTTTTTGTTTACAACTTTGCAAACAAACTATACACACTTTGGACATAAGAAGTGAATATACTGTAACTTCCAAGTCTAGTAAATTATTGAAATGTATGTTTTTCAGTAATATCATGTTTTCAGAGTCTGTTCTTCTGGTCCCTGATGGCTGATTTCCCCTCCCACAGACACGTGAGCAGATGCAGATGGAGCTCAGCAGCTGCCAGGCCAAGATGGTGGACCTGGAGAAGGCCCTGGCCGAAAGGGGGCAGGTAACAACAAAGACAAGGGATGGTGACAGGAGCTCACGGGTCCTGCTCTCACTTGCCCTCCTGCATGTCTGTCTGGCTGCTCTGCTCCTGGGCTGGCGCTATGCTGACCAGGTCTGCCGCAGATTCCTGTGATGTCACTTCCGCATGCTCTTCCGCACCCTTTATCCCTTCTTGTTGGTTCTGTTTCTTATTATTGGGCCTTTCAGTGATGTGGATTCTGGGGAGGAGGCTTAAACCACTTTTATTCCTGTCAGTTCTCACCTTTTCTGATCATGAAAATTCAGTTTACAATGATTTTAGTTGATTTAATATGTACAAAAGTCATCATAAAACATCTTGGTCTGCCAAACCTTTGCACGTGTAGAAGAAAAGCCTTGACTATTTTGTTAAAACTAAGTAGATTAAAATAACTTCTGACATTTAGCACCTTAATTATTACCTATGCTTAACATCATGAGGAACACTGAAATCATTATGATGAATTCATATCACTACTCTTCTTCATTTGTTGTGAAGTTTTTCCTTTATCACGGCACGTTTTCTGCATGTTGCCTGCTCCACTGCGGCTTGATCCAGCTGTTAATTTGATTTGCTGCTCTGCTGTTTTTCACCTCGGATCACTTTCTGCTCCTCCTGTTACTGTGAACTCCCTGTGACTGTGAATGCAGCTCCTTTGCCTGTTATCTCAGGACAGGTCTTTAATTCTCTGGATCAATAAACGTGTGCCACTGCCACTCTGTTCCTGTCTGTTTGTGTCTATGATACCTTTGCATGTGTCATTTGGAAGTGCAATAGATGTCGTCTGGGATGCGTTACTTCCTCTCCGCTTCCTGCCAGTGTCATTTCTTGCTGATGTTGTGTTTGGTTGTTATGGCAGGATTCAAAGTGGGTGGAGGAGAAGGCGTACTTGCTCAGGACCAACCAGGAACTTCATGAGAAGGTAAATTGCATCAGCCTATACTCACTTTTAATGCATCACCTTATATTGTATATTCCCTTTTCTGATACCAAATGATGAGGAACTTTGAGGAATATGGACATTTGCTGCAAAATTGTTTTTTTCATTTAACAAATAAAAAAAAGACTAAACACAAGCAGTCAAGAACTTTTCCTAAGTAAAACACTAGTAAAACTAGAAAAAAATGTGTTTTAAAGCAGAAACCTTCTGATCAAGACCTCACACATAAAGACAATTCAAAGTGCTTTGCACACTCTTAACATTAAAAAGGAAATACAGCATCAAATTCAAATGTTAGAAACTGGTTTTGAAACTGGTTTTAAAATAAATTAAAAAGATAAAAATAGAAACTGAAGATGTAAGTACAAGAGTGATAATTATGAGTGCTTAAGGTTCAAACAGAAGCCGTATGGGATTAAACATAAACCTTTTTTAATTGGATTTAAAAGTAGTCGAAGATGGGGCAAGTTTTGTACCTTCTGGAAAGTTTGTTCCATCTCTGTGTAGAGCAAAGTGATCAAAGAAAATAATAGTTAAAAGGAATATGAACTTGAGCAAGCATTCAATGCCAGATGTCAGTATTTGACAATTTTCTATTAATTGTGCTAATGTTGATCCCAAAAAGGTTGGAAACCCAGCCCAAGGGGCCGACCTTTTGGTGATCTATGACCTTATATGATACAAGGCTATAAAGTACAACCAGTTATACGAGTTGGTCATAATTTGTAGATAAACTGAAATTAAATTTGAGCAGATTCAATGCTATTATGAAATTGTTAAAGGAATACTTCACCCACAGAATAATCATTTGTATATCAATTACTCACCCCTTGTTACCTTGAGTTCTTGAAGAAAACTTTGTTTTTCATGCATGCCTCCACAGTGAACGGAAGTCGTGATGACTTGAAGTAAATGGGGGTTCAACAACTATAACTATATCAAAACATCCGTTTTACAAACATATACAACTCGTGCAGTGTGATCCAAGTCTCATTTATCCAGTCATATGTTCAATCCTTCCCAAACACATGCATCTTCCTTAAAACCTTACTATTTAAAACACTTTGGACTCCTCCAGACTCACACGAATGAGTAGCGCGTCTGTGCAAGCATGAGACTGTTTATTAGGAAGTGTTTTAAATTCTAAGGTTTTCGCGAAAATGTGTGTAATCTGTGAAGTTTTCTACAAGAATACAAGGTAACACAGGTGAGTAATTAATATACACATAACCATTTTGTGGGTGAAGTATTCCTTTAATTTGGGATGATTCTTAGCTATCTGAAAAACTGTGTGTGTGTCTGTAGCTATGATAACTACAGGACATTCATTATTCAGAGTATTCATAATGCTTATTAAACCATGACAAACCATTATAACAAATATGTATGTGTGTGTGTGTGTGTGTCTGTAGATGGGTGCTTTGCAGCAGGCGGAGTTGCGACTGCAGGCCGAGGTTCAGGATGCCCGGGATCAGAACGAGCTGCTGGAATTCAGAGTGCTTGAACTGGAAGTAAGAGACTGTACCAACGTCAAACTGTCACCAGGAGGCGACAACAACAATCTCAGTCCCAGACGCAAGACCTACATACAGTGACTCACCAGACAGACAGACAGACAGACAGACAGACAGACAGACAGACAGACAGACTCTTCTTCTTATGCACACTTGAGTCCTCTCTATGCATATGTGTTTTTCATTTTTTTGCATGGCAGCTGTGTGCTCACCCTCCTCCACCGAACTGGAATATTTTTTTAATGAGAGAATGTTGTTTTAAGATGAATATAATTTGTAATTGAATAAAAATGTATTTAAGTTCAATATTCCATCGCATCTTTGTTCATTTTGTCTTTCATTTTTGCATGTGTCCTACGTTTTGTTTACATTTTCCATAAGATAAAAGAATGATAAACAGTGTAGTGTAATTTGGGGATTTTTATTGTTTATCTGTTTCTTTAATATTAAAGTTAGAAATAGAGAAAAAAAGTTAGGTTACTGACCTCAGTTTTTAGTTTCAGCATGGGTTTTCAAACTCCCTATTGGTTTGGTTTGGTTTCCCATTTAAATGTATGGGTTTCCACCTCCCTCATTTTGGCAGATCCCGACCACGTTTTCAGTGTCATGTAAGTAAATCCCTCATTCACTCCCCTTTCACACTCATTTACATTCAGTATCTGTCATTCATAGTGAACCACCATCAATGGTACTTGTTAGAAATGTTAGTTTGGCTGATGTCACAATGTTTTTAGGTGTATGGGTATATGAGTATTAACATGGTGTGTATTTTCTGTAGGAGCGGGAGCGCAGATCTCCTGCCCTCAACCTCCACATGTCTGCGTTCCCTGAGAACAGCAACAGTGCCCTGCAGATCTACTGCCACCAGCAGGGAGTCAAGGTGATAAAACACATGTACACAAACACTGTTCTCCTTTTAAGACTGCACGCCGTCAATATGATGTCTGGTTTTGACCTGCAGGATGTAATCATTCCTGAGCTGATGAAGAAACTGGATATCCTGGGGGATAACGGGGTGAGTTCAAACACACAGCTGGATTAAAATAAGATCTTTTTTTTTTTTTAATAATTTCTGATAACTCCTGTTGTGTTTTTTGTAGAACCTCAGAAACGAGGAGCAGGTAGCGGTGATCCAAGCAGGGAATGTGATCTCACTGTGTGAAAAGGTGAGTGAAAGGCCTCTCAGTGTTTTTACTGTCACACAGTGGACACATGTTGCCATAACACTTCATTTATTACCAATACAGCCACTACATTTGAGTCATTTTTGACATTTTTGACATATGGATGGTGATAATACAGTTATTTCTGCATTAATCCCTCGCCTTTCCTCCCTGTACAGTGGTTGAAGCAGATAGATAATACAGAGGCAGCCCTCACACAGAAGATGATCGACCTGGAAAATGACAAGGTGAAAAATCAATTTACCATTAGAGTACACAATCTTCTAATATGTTGACTGTCTGTTTAAGTTTAAGATGCAAATATACTTGACTTTTCACTGTTGTACACACAAAACAAGCTATTTATCTGCTTGTTTTTTCTGCTTCTAATGTCAAAGAGCACATCCAGATGTAAAATGTACCATGTACTGTACTCCACGTTCAGTTGTGATACCATACCCTGTATTATATATTATCACATCTTGTTACAGGAGCTGTTCAGTAAGCAGAAGGGATTCCTCGAGGAAGAGTTGGACTATAGGAAGCAGGCCTTGGATCAGTCCTACATGGTATGGAGCCTGGAGCAGTGTCTGCCCCTTTATACAAATGTTGGCCTCTCAAATAGACAAAATGCTCTCACGATTACAACATTAACCGAGGTTGTGTACGAGGAATAATGGCTCATGATAAAGTGATTGCAGAGGTGCAACATTGTCATTCCAGCATGACACATAAACATTTGGAACCCCATTAAACATCATGATTGCAACATCCTCCATAAAGGTAAAATTTGTTGCATTGTGACGGGATACTGCATCTTTTACCACTGAAGTCTAAATTCTGTCAACAATGTAAGCCACTGAATAGATATTTGGCTTCTTGTTTATTGGCCTAATGCTCTTTTATCATCTGAAAAGGACAATCACTGATCTACTCTCTTAAATTGTAGACAATGTGAAGATATAATGCCTTCATGAATATCCTGTGTAACTTGATTTAAGTAGACAACTAGTGAAGTTAAATACAAATTCTATACAGAATGGGTTTAATAAGATTTTAATGTTAGGTTTTGTTAGCAAGAATAATCTTAAAAAAAGGCCCCTCCCACTGACCGTACCCAGAAAACAGAAGTTAACACTTAGGTCACTCTCCATGTAATTCTAACCATTTGATTTGGTCAGTTTTGGTGTTGGTTTGTGTTTATGGTCCCACTTTATATTATGTTGGTGAAAGCTTGTTTTTTACATGGTAACTTCAGAACTGTGGAGTTCATCTGTAGGAGAATAAAAACATGGTTTGTGTTGTTAAAGTTACCATGTGAAGGTCGAGCCTAAATAACCCTTAATATAAAGTGGAACAGTGTTCCTCATATCTGCCATGGTCACAGTGGTGTGTGTATGTGTGTATGTGTGTGTGTGCGTGCGTGTGTGTGTTGCATATGTGTATCCGTCTGTGTGCGTGCCTCCATGTGCATGCCTGTGTGTGTTTCTGCATGCGCATGTGCACGTCCACGTGTGTTTGTGTACCTGTATGTGTGTGTGTGTGTATGTGGGCTGGCTGTGCAGAGGATCGAGGAGCTGGAGGCCACGCTGTATAGCGCTCTGCAGCAGGAGCAGCCGGCATGCCAGGCGGTGGCCGAGTCGCTGACAGACAGGCAGAGGGAGGAGCTGAGGCTAGCCGTGGACAAGCTGCGGCGTCAGATTCTCCGGCAGAGCCGGCAGTTTGACAGTCAGATCTTACAGGAGCGCATGGAGCTCCTACAGCAGGCCCAGCAGGTAAGGCTGAAAACAAATCGAGTCAGGTTACTGAGTCCTGCCCTCCCTCAATCTGACCCCTGGTACCTGTCTGAAACGTCTGACCCCACCAGACCTCTGGTGCTATGAGAAAGATGCAGTATCCCTGTGTGTGCAACCTGTAACCCTATCTGTAAGTGCACATGTAGAGGTGGAAGAGTGAAAGGATGAGACAGGGTGACTTTGTGTGTGAGTGTGTGTGTACATCATTGTGATCTTAATACCCCCGCCCAATCCTTCAGTATCCCTCCACTCCACAGCCCTCACATTAGTTTTACACCCATGGCTCGTACAGTATCTGTGATTCACCTTCATTGACCTTAAACTTCATTTGAATCAGTTGTACTGTAACTTACTAACATGGTTTTACTGATCTCTAACCACAGACCACTTAAAACACATTTCTAATCAACTACTCATGAGACATACTAACTAACTAAATAATTACATTTATGGAAACTACTGAAAGTTTATAGATTGATCCAAAAGTCCAGTAAAATTGTCTCCTCTTCCCCACAGCAAGGCTTTAGTTTACACACTTTCTCAGTATCCTGACTGACTCAGTTGTTTAGTAATAAAGAC
This sequence comes from Sebastiscus tertius, assembly GCA_916701665.1. Taxonomy (NCBI): domain Eukaryota; kingdom Metazoa; phylum Chordata; class Actinopteri; order Perciformes; family Sebastidae; genus Sebastiscus; species Sebastiscus tertius. Next base: position 31,356 of record CAKAOH010003837.1, read on the forward strand.
TGAAACAGCTTGTTTTTATTACCTTAGTGAATGATTAAGCTGTGTTTGGTTGAAGCATTTGGCATCTGCTCCAGCTCATTTGGAACAGATGATATTAAATTAAAAAGCTGGTGTTTTAGTTTTATAATTCGATGTCTGCCCTTGTGTGTTTGCCAATGATTTTGTATCCTCCTTTTTTAACCCTGAACACACTTTCAGATACTGTAGCTAGATAAAAGATTTGGTAACGATTCATTTTACAGGTCTGCAAATATCATGGTAATTAGGGGATGATTAGCAAGTAACCTATTTGAAATTTCTTTGAAATTACTGCCAAGTTACCCCAATATTTACCTCAAAATTGATCTAAAATTACTTTATTATAAACATTATGTAATAGTTATATTCAGCTATTTCCCAATAACTGGCAATTAATTTAATACATTTCCAGGTAAAGAATACAAAGTTAATTGATATGTTTTATTTCCATGTCTGCCGATTAAATAGATAATAATTAGCAAATAACTTAATTGAAATTTCTTAAAAAACTCCCTGAATCATTAAATTAGCTACCAGGTTACATTTGTGTTGACAATAATTCTCACAATGGTGAGATTTGTGCCTGATCAGAAGTGTCTTCTATTAGTTTTGGTTCTCCATCTCCGATGAAGAGCAACGAACAGCCACTTCTCAAGTCTAAGGGCTCTATTTTAACTATTATATGCTATTTCAGCTTTTATAATAAAGTAATTTTCGATACATTTTGAGGTAAATATTGGGGTAATTTGGCAGTAATTCCAAAGAAATTTCAAATAGGTTACTTGCTAATTATCACCTAATTACCATGAAAACCTGTAAAATGAAGTGTTACCAAAGATTTAATACGTTATTCCACAGTCAGTGAATAAGCTGCTCAAAGATGGAGTCACTTCCACTGTTCACTGTTAAATCTGCTCCTCGGTTGCCATGGCAGCTCATTCTTTTCCAACACAGCTACCATGGAGACAGAAGGCATGATGGGAAAGGGGCAGAGTATTTGGAGCGTATACAGGAATAGTTGGTCTTATTAACTGTTTAAGAGCTGTTTCTTTTGTTAGATTGTGTGAGATTTGACCAAATGGTCTTTAGTTTTATATTTGAACAGATTTGGACCACCTAACCACATCTGTCTTTGCCTTTGCAGAGAATTAGAGAGCTGGAGGGCAGGCTTGACTTGCAAAAGAGACAAATAAAGGAAATAGAGGAAAAGGTACATATTCACATCCTATTCGTTTCTTTCTAAGAAAGCTTTCTGTTGTGGCTGCTAGAGTGAACTGTAACGTGACAAAGATTAGCATGAGAGAATGTGAAGGCGTTTACATCTGCTGTGCTGATGATGTGTTATTTTATTAACTCCTTGACTCTCTTTTTCTTCTCTCTCTTTCTTCACCTGTTGATTAAACCCCTTGTGTTCCTTTAGTTTTTGTTCCTCTTTTTGTTTTTCTCTTTAGCATTTATTCTTTGGCCTTAATGAAAGTGACCGTGGACCCACATCAGGTAGCACCTTTACTCCCTGCATCAGATCAGTATTTAACACAGTTGTAGTGTTGATAGTAACAACAATAATGATGCAATAAAATGTTTCCTTTCTCTTAGGTGTTAAGGTGCTGTGGAGGCAGGCGAGGACGAAACAAAACCTAATTGTTTTTTATGCATTTGTAGACGGCTCACGAAAACCCCATGGCCTTTTTTTTAGAAATGTGCACTTTTGACCCTTACCTGGAATGCAAAACATACTTCAACCTGTAATAAGTAACCAGATATACATGAGATTAAAGTGAGATTTATTTATAAATAACATTTACTCTAGTGGTTCTTGGACCTGTAACATACAGTAAAAACTCCTCTGTGAGAAGGAAACATGGATTTACTGAGAGGAAAACTCTGAATCAGAGGATTTATTAAAGGGAGAAGAGCCACAGCCTCAGCTGAGAGAATGCCCAGTCGGACAATAGAAAAGGAGAGATGGATGGAGGGAGGAGGAGAAGAGTGGAAGCACAGTGAGGGGGTGAACAAGTTGAGTGCCAACTGGATTTGGGCTGAGGATTCTGGCAAAGTCCAACGTCTGTGGCGTTTCTAAGGAAACAACAGAAACAACTAAGTTCGCAAAAGAGAAGCTGAACTTACTGGAAGCTCGTCGCTGCATTGAGAAGATGAAACTACAGCCAGTGAAGCGCCAAAACCAGGTTGTTATTTAAGTTTACTTTTGAGAATTGACTCATTTGTACATTTATTACGACAACAGATGATTTAAGGTTGTGTAAGTTTTACTGTTTTTAGAATACAAAATCTGCAAATTAATGATTTTCTCATTCTACAAATGTGAATTTGTTATCCATTGACTGTGTATTCTTGCCTGTATTTAGTTATGCATTAGCCAAACTTGCCTGCTTGCTTACTTATTAGGTAACAATAGTCAACCAAAAAGTGTTTCAGTGCACATACGGGCATGTGAGTAACAATGTGAACCTCTCCTTTAAGTGTTTTGGGATTGGAGGATTTGTGCGATGTGATAGGAGGTGCAGGAGGAGACAGGGTGATTAGGAGGCGGGGTAACCTGAGAAATACCTCTCCTCGACAACTTGCTACCAAGCTGTTGACTAGGTGAATAATAGATGATTGTATTTTGTGCTTGTGCATATTTTTCTGTATTTATCTTTACCAATGGCTGTGTGTTTATGACAGATGTGTAGATAAGAAACAAAAAAAACAAGCATCATAGAAAATATGTGTGACAGCTTTCCTGTTTTTGATTCCTGAAGTCTGACACCATCAGTTCCTGTGCCACAGGTAAAACTCACCTAGTGGGAACAGGCGAACCAATGGAGGATCACATGACCTCATCAGACACGACGGGTACCGGAAGCAGTTCTGTTACCATGGCAACAGACTCAATGGGAACCAACCTGGAGCAGAGTGCAGGTTCAACCCTCCAGTTTGACAGCTACCTGAGGAACAGGTGAGAGACTGGGGGAGAGGGGATCCAGTGACACACACACACACACACACACACACACACACACACACACACACACACACACACACACACACACACCTGCTACTATATACTCACTTTTGGCCAAGGTGATATCACATATCACACACACCTGACTGCGCTGCACACTTGTATGCGAGCACGCTGCTGCTAACATCTCCCCTGGAATTACTCGCTGTAGATTTTATATCTGTTCTAGCATTGGGAGGTAAAACTGATTCAAATGTGTAGATGTTTAGATCAAATTAAAAGAGGAAGTTATTCAACCTTCTAGCTTTATGCCAATGTGCACATTTGTGTGACATTAATAAGATGATGTAATGTGAGCTTGTCTGTGTTGTGCTGTGTTGTTGTGTTAGGATCAGAGAGTTGGAGAGGTCAGAGAGGAGCCTGCTGTTACAGCTCTACCAGCTAGCCTCTGCCTCCCACCTCCCCAGCATGCAACACTCCCAGAGGCTGGACCAGAGGCTCCACATGCTCAGGGAGGAGGTCAGGACCATGGTGAGTGGTGGGAATCTCTGAATGCATCAATAGGCATGGATGTACAAACTGAAAAAGACTGTAATGGATGTGTACATTTTACAGGTTGAATTTAGTCACACAGGTTTTACCTTCAATTGGTCTGGACTGAAATGCCTATTCATTGCACAAAGGATAGAAAAAGTAATGGACAAGGACCTTGATTCTGGAGTAATTTGATTCAAATTAGGTCAGATTATATTAAAATGGATGGCTGGCAGCACTTGTCTGACCTGACAATCAGCACTTTGATATGCAAGTTTAAAGCTAAATGTGACAAAGACAGACAGAGGCTATCTTCAGCTGTCCATACATCAGTTGATACACCATACAAGTTTCTGTCTTCTTTGCCTAGAATATGTGACTTAAAATTTGCAGAAACTGATGGTTTTGGGTAAAAATTTCAATTTTAATCTTTGAGATTTATGGTAAATTGGGGGATACCTTTTCATTGTATATCTGCTTTAAGTAATTACACTGTGGTGGTTTGATAAATAGATAACTTTATTAATTCCCAGAGGGAAAACTGGATTGTTTGCTCATGCACAGTAAAAGAAACAAAAGAGACACAAGTCAGACAAAAGTCACAGCAGATAACATCTACAGTGTAGACTACTACCTCTGCAATACTAACACTAACACACAAACTAATCCATATTCTAAGAGGACATTAGTGTTCAGGAGACTACTATGGTTAAAGCACGCTGTAAAGCAAGCTTTGAGTGACTGTGTTGGGATTACTAGGTTAACTCAGGAGTTGTTTTTCTCTCTCTTTAATATTTTCTCTCTGTTTCCATCCTCTCCTCCGTCCTGCTCAGACCCAGGACAAGGAGCGAGGAGAGCGGGTTTGGAGGGACCGACTGCAGCGCTGTCAGAGGCAGCTGAAGGCCAAAGAGGAGGAGATGAGTCGCCAGTCCCAGTACTTCGAGAACTTTAAAACACAACTCCAGCACAAGCTCAGCCTGACCCGGGACAGAGAGCAAAGCCTGCAGAACAGGATCTACACTTTAGAAAAGCAGCTACTGGACATGACTGTGAGCGCCGCCACTGGCATCGCAACAATCAGTGCAGTCAGAATTACTGCCGCGACTGTAACACACCCGGAAGAACAAGAGAGGCTGCCTCCCATGAGAGGAGAGGGTGAAGGAGAGGAGGAGAGAAAGGAGGAGAGGAGGAGGCAATGGCAGCCAAGTGTGGGAAATGAGAGAGAGGAAGGGCGAGACGGTGAGAAAGAGACACAAGGGGAAAGAGTCAAAGACTCAAATGAAGCCAGGCTGCAAGGCTTCATCCTGAGCCTGCAGGAGGATCTCAGGGTGCTGCTGGAGAGAGAGGAGAATGGGGTGACAGAGCGGAGAGGACTGATGGAGCAGCTCCAGGAGGCCCAGGAGAGCAGCCACTTCCTGGGATGCAAAGTGGAGGAGATGAAGGCAGTGGTGCACCAGCTGAAGCTGTCTGAAAGCTCCTTGACGGAGGAGGTTGAAGAGCTGAAAGAGGAGAACCACAGACTCCAGCAGATCCGCAGGGATCCAGCCAGTCAGTCATCCACGGTGCCTGAGTCCACATGCCTAGGTCCTGGGTCCAACACTCTTTCATATACCACTGCCATGGGACATTCCTCAGGGGGGAGCTCTGGAGAGGTGCGTAAGACATGATTACGATTAGTATAACCTTTATTTAATCATGTACTGCGGAATAGAAAAAACAAACAAAACCTTTTTCTTAAAAGGTCCAATTCTTCCAGTTTGCTGAGACTTTCCAGTTTGAATGTCCTAGTTCATTTGATCTATATTGTGCAAAGTACTGGAAGGCAGTCTTCTCATGTTCAGTATTTACTTGTGGGGTATCAAGAGTAGTTTTAAACCAGAGAAGAGATGTAACATACCGAGACAGCTTTAGTAGGAGACATTTATAGACAAAAGCTGTGGTGTGTAGCTCTCTTCCTGTTGCTAGTGATGACCAGCCTACCTTTTCACACAGTACGCAGTGATCAGTACTATATTTATCTCTTGCAATGAAACCCAAAGCTCAGAGGTGAACAGCATAAAGTTGTTTTAGGAATACAAGATATCTCACAAGCACAAGTCAAGAAGAGACATGATGGTCGGCTCCACAATGGGTTCCCGGTCTTCAAGAGAAAAACACACTCTATTACGATGTTAGAAACACATTTTTTATCTTCAGATTCAGTGCCAGTCGTTCCACATGTGGTTTTAAAAGTAAGACAGCTACCAAATCTAACCAAATTCACGGTTATTTATGTATGAATGTCAGGAATATGTAAGATAGAATTATGGGTTCTTGAGAATAAAATGCTTAAGATAAGATTATTAGTTGTTAAAAAACAGGTAAGATCAACTGTTCAACTGATTTTAACCAGTTTTTCACATTAGATAGACCAAATTCAGGGATCCATAAATATTTAATCTGGTGTTATCATTGGCTTAATGTTGTAAAATCCTTCCTGTGATTTCATGAAAAGGTATTACGGCATAAAAATAGTGCAGAGTGAAAGCTCTGTTGTGAGGATTTAGAGTGTTACGTAACCACCTCCTCCATCGTCAATGCTTATACAGGTGTATCTAAATATCAATATTTCACTAAAGCTGACTGAGACATGAATTTTGATTATATTATATTATTTGTCATTTTCATTTTTACATGAACAACTTTTGTCCCACAACTGTGATCCCTGTGTAGGTGCATCTTACATCGGATGGGGGAACAGGCCAGCCTCATTCATCTGCAGTTCAACCTGTTCACCACCGGGCGGCAGCAGAGAGCATGCAGAACAGCACAGAGGATCTCTCCTCATCTGCCAAATCAGAAACTCCACCTAAAATCTTTCGCCACCTCTGCTCCAGCACCAACCCCAGCCTCCAGTCACTCTCATCAACTACAGAGACACAAGATGAGTTTAAACTGGGGACATGGTGCTCCAGAGGGATCCTAAATCTGGAGGAAAGCCGCAGTGAGGAGTCTGATGCCCTGAGGGAGGCCTACAGGAGCTTGGGTTTGGGGGAGGATCTCAAAGCACTTCAAAAACAACGTGACCGCCTGGAGGTCGCCCTGGAGCACACACAGGAGCAGCTGCAGACGATGGCTCAAGAGAATACTCAACTGAAATTACAACTCAGGAAACAAGAAGCAGAGGCGGAGCAGGGCTCTTCAAGAGAAACGGTATGTCACAGGGGTTGCAGTATTCACATATTTCTTGTACAGCTGAAATAACTAACTTTCAATTACACACTTTTCCAGTATATCACAAATGCTACCTTTCTTTGTATACTCAGATTAGCACACCACCCACCAGGGATGGAGCTGAAGATAACACCATTCTCGCCCTCGCCCAGGACGATCTTGTCCAGGCCCTGAATCAGGAGAACCGGGCCTTGGCGGACCGTATTCAGGAGCTTCTGGCTCACATTGAGCTCAGAGAAGAGGAGATCAAGAGGGAGCAAACACAGCTGAAGGAGCGTATCTCCAAGCAGGAGGAGGACAGAATCGGGCTGGCGTTGGAGAAGCAGGAACAAGAGTGTTTGATTACAGAACTCACCAAGAAGACCGAGGATGATCTCAATACCATCATGGAGCTGCAGCAAAGATTAGCAGAGAGTGAACAGCTTGTGGAGGAATCACAGGTCGCCAAGGAACTGTGTGGATCTCAACTGCAAAGTGAACACACAGCTGCAATATCAGAAAGTTTTCAACAGAACAACCTAGAAGAATGTGTGGACAGTTTGGTAGAAAGCATGCTAAAAGGGGAAGAACCACAGTTGGTGTCCAGTCAACAACAAGACGATTTGAGCGCAGCTTCAACACCTGGTTCTCAACATGATAATCATGATGATCCACTGCAGAACAGCCTGCAAAGCAGTCTGCATGTTAGTTCACTGACTGATCAAGTGTGCCAGCTGGCCAAGTCGGTCCAGAGCCTCAAAACAGAAGAAGAGGAACTGTCAGGCTGCATAAATTCTCTCAGAGAGCAGCAGAGAGAAGTAGCTCTGTCAGTCCAAACACAGACAGAAGTGAAACAGCAGTTAACTCGGACAGTTTGGGGACTGAAGGAGGAGAAAGATAGTGTCTCTCAATCTCTGGCTAGTCTCAAACAAGAGAGAGAGCAGTTTACCAGGACATTCTGTGGGCTGAAGGACGAGAGAGACCAGCTTATCAGGTCTATGAGTGGCCTGAAAGAGGAGAAAGAGTCTTTATCTGGTCTCCAAAGAGAAAAAGAGAAACTGCTAGAATTTCTTTCAAGTGCAAAAGAAGAGAGAGATCAGATCATGCCTTCACTTCAAAGTTTACAGACAGAGAGTGAGCAGTTAAGCCAGGCGGTGCTCTGTTTGAAACAAGAGAGAGACGAACTAACCAATTCCCTTAAGTGTCTGAAGGAGCAGAGAGACGTGGCACAATCATCTTACACTTCACAACAAGACCGAGACAAGTTAATAAAATCAGTTAGCAGTCTGAGAGAAGATAAAGAAAGAATTGAACGTTCAATCAGTTGTTTGAAACAGGAAGAAAAGCAGATAAAGGTATTACTTCAGGGCCTGAGAGAGGAAAGAAACTGCGTACAAACTGCTCTGCCCAGCCAAACGCAAACAGAGGGGAGGAATCAGAAGCAGCATCTGCTGAATCCAAACAGTGGCGTTACGACAAAGAAGACAGAGACCCTTGTTGGGACACAAAGATGTCAGACTCATGACCACAGAGGAAACTCTGTACAGGTATTTTTTATATATATATATTTTATTATCAAAAAATAATTAATTTAATCAATTTTACAAATTATTTTCATTTAAATGCATAATAAAACTAAAATATAAACCTCAACATAAGTGCAGATTCAAAATGATCAGCATCAAAAATCACAAATAAAACTTAAAATCTGCACAAAACTGAAAATTAAACCACTCAAAGTAACATAAAACAGGATAAAACTATATTAAAAAGCCATAAAATAAAACAAAGGAGTGAGACAGAAGCAGAGTTCACTCTGTTCACTTAAAAATAAATGCCTATCTGCATTATGTTACTGTCTGCAGTGTCAATGTAGATATCCTTTAAGCATTGTGGCTCATTGTGTATCATTATATTGGATCACTGTGTGCTTATACAACATGTTTTTGATGGAAAACAGGAGCAAAGTGATCTGATGAGGGAGATCGAAGCTTTGGGATCAGAACTTAAGAGGTCACGAGACGAACTGGACAAGAGCCATGCAGATGTGAGTTTACACAACTTCCCCTTTCTTCATTAACCTTTGTGGACATTTGTTGTGACGAAGATAATATTGACTGTAGATATCCTGTTTTTAAACTAAATAACAGTAGTTGGACAAAACAGTCCCAACTCAAGGTCCACGTACTGTACTAGCTTTAGGTGATAGAGAACTCAGTAAAACTTGAGTTGGGATGGTTTTGTCAATCTACCTCCAAATGGTTTTTTATTATATTTTTCATTGCATATAGTTTGGACTTAATTTAAAAAATAGGTGTCACTTAGGAACATTTCTTTTTAATCTTCGGCTGTATGTTTTCTATTTACAGGGCAGTGGTGCTTCATTGCAGATTTCACTAACTTAATGTGTTCATATCTATATTTGTGGCATGTTCAGACCAAGAGGCTGCACAGTGAATTGTGTCAATCAGAAACCAGGAGGGAGGAAGCAGAGAGGAAGGCAGCCCGAGCAGCTGACAAGGTGGTGAGGTTGACAGACGTCGCCAGTCAGATGGAAGAAACCAGAATGGAAAACGACAGCCTCATAACCCAGGTATTGAACCAAATATGCATTGCAGCATTACAGAAAAAACCTATAAGCTAAAAACAATCAGAAAAACTCAACATGCCCACATTAAAAAACGTAGTTTGGACTACCTGTTCACTAACTTTCCCTCCAGGTGCAAACCCAAACAAATACATTGTTTATCTGTTGTATGTGTCTGTCTCTTATTTATCTGTCAGACTTAACCGGTGTTTGTGTATACCGCAGGTGAACGAGCTGCAGAGCAAACTGACAGGCCTGGTCAGGGAAAAGACTGATGCTCTGTCACTAAAGGCACAAATAGAGGAGCAATACAACATCCTCACAGCTCAGCTCAAAGCTAAGGTATCTTTTTCATTTGTTATTTAACATAAATTAGCTCTACAGTAGGCACCTGTACAGTATATGGAGCTGTTATCAATGTTATTCTTGCATCTGAACAAAGTGAACAAAGACTATGTAAAACATGTGTGGCACAAAAACTGATCCAATCTGTTCCTTTTTTTAAATAGAAATGCAAAGAATAGTAATCTCAGAAATCAAACTAGCAAAACTTCCACTTCCACTGTAGTGCAGACAGACCAGATTGTAACACTCACATTCGTTATTTCACTAAATTGAAGGTCTTCAGCATATCACTGTTGCTTCAGTTGTTTGACTTTTGATGATGTTTTGACTACTAAACTTGAGCAGTAATGGATAATACTTCAAAATGAGAGTTCTTATCACAGATCTGTTTCCGTGTGTGTAAAACCTCACAGACGGTGGCTCTGGAGGAGCTAAACTCGGAGTATATTGCTCTAAAACGAGGGCAGGGGAGCAAAGATGATCCGAGCATCATTCTCATTTCACTCAGGACACGTTACAACGACATCAGAGCGAAGGTGGGTAACCTGTCAGCTGTGGCTTTGCTGTCCATGATAGTCAAAGCAGTTAGTTGTATGTTATGAGCTGAGAGTTTTTATCTGTATCTTATAAACAGTACATTTCATGTGTTTTTTTTCATTTTGTTTGTACTATAGTATGATGCACTCCTGAAAAAGAGGAGCCAGCAGGATCTGGAAACAGCTCCTTTAAAGGTGAGGAAAAAGAGATATAGCTTTTCATTCCTATTGTCATATTACAATAGTTGAATTTGACTGACAGGTGTTTCGTCCAATGACAGGCCAAACTGTCGTGCCTGGTGGTGAAGTGTCAGGAGAGGAACAGCTTGTTGGTTCAGATGATGAAGGCCATGCACAGACACGGCTGTGTGGACTCCACACTCACGCAGCAGGTTGATCAGCTGCTCAGTGATGCTGCTCTGCAGGACTACACTGCAGCGTTCACACTGGGGAGCAACGTGAAGACCAGAGATTACAGCACCGGGTTTACACCAGGATTTATTTCTAAATTCCAAGACTACAGTAGTGGATTCACACCGGATCAGACCTGCTCTGATATATCCCCACTTCTAAATCAGCAACACCAAAATGGATTCACACCTGAATCTGGAGTAAAATGTAGAGAACTAATAAGTGAAAACCACACATCTTTAGTCACCACTAATTCCACAACAAATCATCTAGACTGCCGTAGTGAAGTTACACTTGAACCAACAGGAACACTAAAGAAAGATGCCAACTCACATGTGCCAACCTCCCCAGTGCAAGAGCATGCCAGCGTCCAAGCAACACCGTCACCTGTTGTTCCAGCTATAAAAGAGAGCTTCATCTCCGATACAGCACAGGTGAGATAATACAAATATATTTCTGTTCACATATGTATTCATTTTAGGGCGGCAACTAACGATTATTTCCACTGTCGATTAATCAATTAGTTGTTTGGTCTATAAAATGTCAGAAAATGGTGAAAAATATCGATCAGCGTTTCCCAAACCGAAGACAACGTCCTCAAATGTTTTGTTTTGTCCACAACTCAAAGATATTTAGTTAACTGTCATAGAGGAGTAAAGAAACCAGAACATTTCAGAACCTGGAATCAGAGAAATTTTGACTTTTTTTTCTTAAAACATTACTCATCCAATTATTGATTATCAAAATAGTGACGATTTATTCAATAGTTGACATCTAATCGATTAATCAATTAATCATTGCAGCTCTAATTCATTTAAAATGCTTTTTTTCCCCAAATGACTCAGGCTTAAAGGTTGTAAATGTAGCATTTTAATATCAATAAACCAAGATAGGCAGCAGTTCCTGGCATTTATAGTATGTTTTTCTTTTTGTGCTACCATGCCTGAATTAATTAGAAATATTACAGTATAAAAACACATTAATTTATGGCTTGCTCTTTTATGTTTTCACAATGACAGATAGTGGAAAAAATCAAGACAGTCACTTCCAACATCTTTATTATTTTCAGTAGTGCAAAAAACCATTGACTGGCAAAGTGGCAAAGATCCTGTTTAAATTGGGTTTATGGGAAATGCGGTCCTAATGGGAACACTAGCATGAAAGGATAGATCTTAAAACAGTGATCAGGTGCCGATATGAACATTGAAAGAGGTTTTGCTTGTCGTAATCATTCCCCTTGTTCACAAGCAAAAACGCTCCAACGCACGTATGAGCACGAAGCTGCCAGCTGCCTTCATCTTTATGAGTTATCACAGTTAATTTGATATTAAAACATCAGTGTTGCTTGTAAAATAGTTTGTACTTTAATTTGTAAATTAAATTGGGAGAAAGACTACTGTACTCTACTCCCTTTTTCTCGATCCCACCACAGCTCTCTCCCTCTGCCAGTGGACCAGAGAAATTTGGATTTCATCACTCAGATACGAACGGGAAGTCCTCCACAGAGCCGACCAGATCGACTGGATCCTCACCGAGTCCGACTCCTTGCTCGTCCAGCGCACGTGTCAGTCCGAGCAGGAGGCTGAGTAGTCCCGAGAAGATCATCAACCTACATGAGCAACTGCAGAAGACTCTGATGAGCAGCTATCAGGTACACTAAAGCTTTCTGAACATTCGGCATCACACAGATGCAGGTTAGTGTTGAAGTGTGAAAAAAATTTACATCCGTCTCACATACATCTTGTATATTTTATACATTTTTTTAAAGTATTTTTTCATATTTATATTGTCATTTTCTTATTTATGTTCTTCATTTTTTTCAGTACTTTTATTTAATTTTCTCTTACTATATTTATTGTTGTTTATTGCACCAATACACCAAAGCAAATTCCTTTTATGTGAAAACCTACTTGGCAATAAACTTGATTCTGATTCTGCTGTTATGTCTAATAAATGCTTTTCTTTTCATTTCAAGGCTCCAGTGAGCCGAGGAAGAGGACAGCAGCCCAGGAGAAGTCTTTCATGTTCAGCTCCTGCAGACCTGAAACCAGCCTCCCAGACAAAGAAGCAGAGCCTCAGTTCCAATATACCACATACCAACTCTCTCCCAGTCAGCACGGCTGCCAGCCAAGCTAAGCACACTCCAGCAGTGACAAACACCACTCTTTTTAATGTAGTCGCCTCACGATCTGCTAATGTTACAATCAGTCCCAACATGTTTAGTAACCATCACTTTAAAGCAGACGCATCTAAAACTGCAACATCTGCTCTTTCTAGTGGGAGGGGGACTAATATGACAACATCCCCAAAACTGGCAAAGAAAATCACTGCTATCCCCGACAAATCTAAACACACAGCTTCTCCTCCTTCAACTCTGAGGACCACTACCTTTGACTCTGATGTCTTAATATGTTCTAATCCAAGAACCACTGCCTCAGACACAACTGCCCCTAGCGTATCAACTGCCCCCGAGGCTAATCATTTCAACACGCCTTCTAAAACGGATGGTGCTGCACCTGCACATCGTGGACTTGTATTTGCTCCATCCTACGCTGCGCCTGCTCATTGCTCTCCTGAGAGATCCAACAAGTCTGCCAGAAAGGCTGCCGCCAAAACAGCAAGACCCAAACCAGGTAATGCATATGTTTAATATTTGAGATTATTTACACAAAGGCAGAACACACCAGTGCTTAAACTCAGAGTGGAAGACTTGTTTTTATAAACAAATATTTTATTGATATGACAATAAAACAGCATTTATACGAGTGTGTTTTATAGCTTCGGTGCATATTATTACAGTTTACGCTTGTAGAATATTACTTTTTGCTTGTATACTGCTTCAATATGATTATACCCAGCCTAGATATGGACCATTCTCTATTTCTGTCTCTTGTATTGGACATAATGTTGTATAAAATTCCAGCAAAACGTCTGGCAGTTTGATGTTGTCTCGTGTATCACAGTAGCACACTGCAAAACATGACGATAAATCTTTACTTGTCGCTTGGATTCATTAGTAAGTTCAGTATGCAGTGAGTCCTGTGATATCACTTTATTGTTTTAGAAAAGTTAATAGGTGAGCTGTAAAAGCAAAGTAGAGGTAAATAGATTGGTGTGCATTTAGGTTGTGTTGTACCTCCATGTTTAGCAAGACGGGGCAGTGTGCCTGATCTTTCTTTGTCCGATCACCTCCAGAAGCTCCGGCCGAGGTTCGCTCTGTTGAGGTCATCAAAACAGTGGGCCAGAGCAGCCTCATGATTGGCTGGGAGAGGCCGCCACTCGATGACCTGGGCTGCAGCAACGGCACATTTGTGTACGGATACAGGGTAGGAAGAACAATCTACAAGGACTATACATGGACTATATTATCCGTTTGTTCTTGTAGTTATTATTTCTTGTCACCTCTCAGGTGTTTGTAGATGGGGACTTCCACAAATCAGTCATGAGCTCAGCGTGCACCAAGGTATCCGTCTCTTAAAAGCGCTGCACCCTGGTTATCGCTCTAAAAATGAAACTTAATAACAGCAATTCATGTGCTGCATATTGTGTTTTTCTACAGTGTATTCTGGAGAACATCGACCTGAGCGTCCCAGTGCACATCAGTGTCCAAACGCTGGGATCTAATGGTCTCAGTTCAAACTTTGTCCACACCATGTACAGGACTTCAGTCAGAACACACCATCACTGACTCTCAGTGTCCTGCCGACAGCAAACATAATGGTGGCAAAGGTCAACAAGTAAGTATCTTCTCAGTGGAAACCTTCTCTGCCAGTGGCCAGAATTTGAAATTGTGTGTGTCCCTGTGTTTACGTATCAGTATGTTTGCCTGCTGCACACGCAAAGTCACGTATGTTTTGTTTTGTTATGTGTGTGAAACGGTGTCCGTCTTGTGATGCAAAACAAATATCTGATACATTAAAGTGATGTCTAATCTAATCTAAGATACTTTTTCATACAAAACACGTTTCATTCTCCTCTGTGTTCTTTGTGACAATCTATTTTTCCCTTCGTCCTGTGTGTCCGCCCTTCAGCGCACAGCCATCTATAGCTGCAGCCCTCCGAGGGGCCGTCCTAACCTCCACCTCAGCAGACAGCGAGGGAGACACCGTCACGCTGCTGGGATACCCTCAGGCTCGGGTCAACCAATCAGAACCATCTCACGTTGTCTCACTTTACCAGCCTTTATGAACACGTGGTGACCTGTGGCCCGCTGCTAAACCTCAGAAACGAATCACTGAAGATGTCATAAGACTCCTGCCTCTGCGCTGAGAGTTAATCTGCATGTTAAAGCAGATTGTTGGAAGAACTTCCTGTTTCAGATTCACCTCCTGTATGGATATACTGCCAGGTGTTTTGGCTGCCAATCAAACAAATCCTGACAAATCCTGACAAACTGATAAAAAAAGTGATACTTCACTACAAACTATATGAAGCCAAGATCAATCACGTTGTCAAAAACTGCCTGTGACACCAACATTTACTAACATTGTTCCACCAGGACAGAACATGTTGGAGGGACGTCTGCATCCGCTGCACATTTTAACACTGTGTTAACCGCCGAGATGTGTCATGTTGCTACATCGGAGATCCCCGCTGCTGCCTCTCTGGACTCTGTGACATGAACAGCTGGCTAAAGTGACACTTACTGTTTCAAAAGCCTTTTTTTTAAAGCAACACATACTGTATAATGTCCGGACGCAACATTGAGGTCATCTTACTTGATTTTTACACATGAAGCCAAATATGAGAAAAAATGATTCACTCCAAAGACTCATCTGTTTTTCTTCTCCTCACAGGTCTACGGGATTTTTGAATTTGCACACAGTCACTATTGATATCTTAAAAAAAAAAAAAGAGATTATCACTGATATTTTTTGTAGAGAATATTATAAAAAATATGCCAATGTACCACAAACTGTACGTCTTTTTGTATGAGACTTTGTTTGTCATACCTAATAGATGTCAGGTTTGCACGCTCATATTGTTTTATACACACACTTATGGTGTTCTTTTGGTACTTACTGTATGTACGGGTGTGGCGTGATCATGGTGCAGCAAAGGTATTTTTCTATCAGTAATAGAAAATATTGATTCCACATTGATTCCTTACGACTGTACAGAGAATAAATGTTTATATGATATTAACTGTCATTCCAGTGTCTGTGTGTGTATGTGAACTGACGTAAGAGGTGAAAACAAACGGTTCTGGTTTACGATTTTGTTGTTGAAATCAATCCAGAGTTGAGATTTGGCAATATGGATAGTACATTGCTGTCCAGGAAAAACACATGTATCTCCAAAAGTGTTTCTTTATGGTCTTCTTGGGCTAGATAAACTATTTTAAAGGTCCCATATTGTAAAGTGAGATTTTCATGTCTTTTTTATTATATACTATATTGAAACAAGCCGCCAGGTTTTCTCTAATTACATTTTTTTCGAACATATTCTAGTAGAAACATAAAATACAACTATGAACCTGAAAATTAGCATAATATGGGACATGCTGTAATGTTATTTTAAGTGTAATGGAATTGCATTGCTAGGCAACAGCTTGGGTCCATGTTTACTTCCTGTCAGCATTCACAAACGCGGCAACTGGAAATTAACCGGGACACATTTGACACGTTTAAAACTTTGTAATGGTCTATATATCGTATATTTGTGACATCACAAAATTACAGAAATCCTGACAGCTTGTTTCAAAGGCACAGTTTGTGAATACGGCTGTGTATTTCTCCATGGATTGAGCGTTTCGATACTTTCACAATGTTTATACAGCACTTTAACCTGTTTTATTGTAAAAAAGACATGGTAATCTTTAACCTTTGACCTTTAAACCCATTTGATTATGTGACAAATACATTGTCGCAAAGCTGAAAATATTCTTAGCTCATGAAAAGTTGATGTTTTGGAGATGCATGATTTTCATATGACAGTGACAATACATTTGTCTAATTAACGTGCTCTGCAGATAATGACTCTTGGCTTTACTCCTGTCTATTCAACCTAAACACTTCCCATTAATGACCACTAGATGGCAGCTATTCATGGATGACTTTGTGGGAAGTGTGTGTGTTTAACTCACCACATCTGACAGGTGCTTTCACCAGAGATTTAGTGGAGCGGATGATGCTGACGTGCATACAGAGACATGCTCAAGTAGCCTAAAACATCTTAGTGTCTGCTCTCCAATTCAATACAAACCAGGCACAATACCAAAAACTGAAATAAAAGAAGAAGAGGAAGCATCAGCAGCTTTAAAAAAAAAAAAAAAAAAGGAGCTTAATAATCACCTGCTGTTCTCAGCAGCTTTGGGAATTCCTCTGAGAACGTCATCGCTCGTGCTCAGCAGAAAGAGTACCAGCTGGAGGAGGGAGTGTGTGTGTGAGATGGGGAATAGGTGTAACAGTTCGTACATTTTCTTCTTCTTTTCCTGTCTCTTGTTACTCACAGGATACTTTGTATGAACATCACACACAACAGAAACACTTCAGATGAACCAAAAGTATAAAAACAAAAGTGAGACATCTTAGCCCTTATATATATATATTTACACCATCATATGTTTTTGCAGTGGTTGAAAGTAACTAGTTATTGAAGTACGGTACTTGTGTACACATTTTAGATACTTACTTGTACTTTACTTGAGTATTTCCATTTTATGTCACTTTTCACTCCACTATATTCATTTGAAAGCTTGATTTTACAGATTAAGATTTTACATAGAAAATATGATGATCTTAGATTGCTGTTAGAAGAAACTACCCAACAGTATATAAGATAGTTTAAATGATCTCCACCTCGGCCACTACTCGAACACTAAAATGCTACTGACACATTAATGTACCAGTAACAACCCATTAATACATCATACACATGAGGCATTCTTCTGTATTATGGGCATTCTTGCACAAGTAAAAGTACATTTTGCTAATAATAATTATATTTTGAATAGAAAATAAACTAATTTATTGTCTATTTTGTGTATAAAGTCAAAACTTTGTATTTGGTTTGGACGTGCAAAGTCTTCTATTAAAAAGGGTACATTAAAACACATCACATTCAGAGAGGACACATTAAAACACATTTACATATATACACAATAGAAGCTACATTAAACGGAGCACCAGCTACTCGGTGGTGAGGACTGAATCAAGGTTAAATAAATAGATATAAAATGTTTTGTGCTGAGGTAGCAGACAAAAAAGTAGCTGTCCTTACAGATTAAGATACTTTATGGCAAACTAACTAAGTGGTTTTGTTGCAGGAACCTAAACCAGTGTTAAACATGTGTTTACGGCGAGCGAAAAGTGACACTGATGGGTTTTAAGCATGTGTTTATATGCAACCGAAAAGTGACTCCGAGTGGTCTGACAAAGCGACAGTAGGCCATGTGACGAGTTGGTATGAGAATGTATCGACATAGTATATCTTGAATGTTACCTAATCTTTAGTTTTGTATTTTTTTATCTGGTCCAAACACAAGCAAAAATGTCTCAATACAGAATAGGCCTACTGACGTTTGAAAGTTTGCACCAGCCTTATTAGACACTTTATATGAGTACACCTGTACAAAACATGTCTGCATGCACAGTACATGTTTTACAGACCTGAGAATAGGGTGCACTGTTTGCTGCAATGTTTTACACCTGTCATATAGTTGTTATGTTAGACTCAAGCTTTAGATGAACTGGTGGTCTAATGTAGTCCTGCACTGCACCAACTACAAGCTGCATTAAAAACTGCAGTGCATTTCCACAACACACACGGCCCCCCTGAATCAGCCTTATAGAAGCTCAGCTGGACCCACAGGACTCTCATTACACTCACCTTCATTATTAACACACATATACAACATATACGGTGCCTCAGTACAGTTGTGTGCGTGCGCTTAGCGTCTTGTTTACATGAGTTAATGACCTCTGTGTTAATTAATTTTCCGTGCTGGGTGTTAATGATGCCAGGCTCTGTCTCTTCTCATGTAGGCCAACATGAGAGTTACAGTAGAGAGTGATGAAGGAGGGAAAACAGGAGCTGTCGTTAAAATGAAGCGTGAATGCATGACTTGTCAAAGGGGTGTCAATGACAGCTGGTCTCGAGCTTCCTGCGACGATATTCAGATGTGACGTTTAAAGACACTTCTGGAGCTTTCTCTGCATATGTGGCTGAGAGAGTATCAGCACTGCAGGGGATATCTCCTTCTTGCAGGAGTGTTCGTATGTGTGTGTGTGTGTGAGACAGACAGTTGTCATCAGCAGGGTGTCTCGAGGTGGGGGGAGAAGGAGAAAGAAGAGAGGGAACAATGGTGTGTTGAGGTTTTAATTTCGCCCAGAGGGGACGTTGTCAATCCATCACTGCCACGGACACCCTGAGCGTCCTGGGTGGAGGTCTGGAGTCGACTTCCAAGACCTCCAGGGCAACAACGCTTGCTGCTCACACCCAGAGATGAGCTCTAAAAGTGGGTTCCTCCCGCTGCTGCGTCTGGGCAGATGGGTCTTGATGCTGGAAGCTTTTGTTTTGGTGTGTTGAGTTGTCATACAGCAGGCGTTGTGGTAGTGATACCACCGTGGTTGTGTGTAGTAAGTGCTGACACTTGCACGGATGTTGTCATATTATGCAAACACATTCAAAAAATGTCATTGCAAGGAAATTACCAACTGCTGAGCGCTTTGGCTTTTTGTATGTGTACAGATTTGGCATTTTGTGTCCCGTCTTTCTCTCCTCGGTGTTGAGATGCCTCCTTTTATTCCCACCGTCTCTGTGTCTGTTGTTGTGGCCGTATCAGTCCGTCTCAGTGCCTGTTATATTTAGAGGCAGAGCATTATCAGAGCTTACAGCTGGCCGCCTGTGATTTCATTCTGACAGATCTACAGTGTTCACAGCAATCTCCTCTCTTTTTGTCTCGCTCATTTTTCCACCCTCCCCCCTCTCTCTCCTTTTCTCTTCACTCCATCTCTCCTCATTCCCTTTTTCTATCACTTTCACCTTCATACTTAAAGCCAATCTCAGTTTTTTTTCTCCCTTTTCTTCCTTGTTTGCATTGTGTCTTTATACACCTTAAGCTCTCTATTTCAACTCTTTCATACAATCCTCGTTTTCTCCTTTCATCTCTACCATTTTCTCACCCAAGTAGTTTACATTACCACCTTTTTTTCTCTTGTCTTTGCCCCCGTTTTCAGTTCAATTTGTAGTGCTTTATTGCTGTCGTGCGTCATGAAACTCTATCTCCCTTCCAGCTCCCCTTCTCTCATCTTCTCTCCTCCACTCTAGTTCCCTTTCAATTTTCTCCACATCTTTATCATCCACTGTGCCCATCAGCTCCACCTCCTACCAGGCAGAGAAACCGAGAGCTTCATCACTTTGGGCAAATCCATGCTGAAACAAACATCAAACAGCGCAACTTCTAATTTGGGAAGGAGACAAGCAATTAGCTGCCATTACATCCTCGAATCTGTGCGCAAAGGCAACCCTAATCTCATTAATCATGAACAATGGGGGCGGTAATAGAGAAGCATGTTTATGCAAATTCCCCCACAGTAATCTTCTTCATGCTTCAGAGCCAAAACAGCGGTGGCTGCCTCAGAAAACAATCCTCCCCCTTCTTGTTTCTCCACTCAGCCCTTTGACTTTTATTTCCACCACCTCTCCTCTTTCTTCCTTTGTTTTCCTTCTTGTTGTCTTCATCCCACCTTCCTTTGCTTCCATGAAGTCTGATGTGGAAAAGTATTGATCCCAGTCCCCTGATGAACAGTTTGATAGCAAACAACCCTGAGCTTATATGGGACTTTTACATCCCCCAGCTCATTCCCCTTCTCCTCCATCAATTCTCTCCATTTCTTCTCTTTTATTTGCCTTTCATTTGCATTTTTATTGTTTCATTGCTTGCCTCTGTTCACCCCGATGGTGCCTGCTTACATCTATTTCTTCATTTCTCCCCCCTCTTAACTTTGCCGTTATTGCTGTTTTTCTCCCTGTATTTTGCGTGCTAGCCCTCGGTCCAGTATCTATATGGGATGCAGGTCTAAATATAGCCACAAGGACATTATAAGATTATGTCTCTGCATCCTCTTCCTCCTTTCTTCTCTCTCCTGCGCTCCTCTTTCGTTTCCATCTAGTAGTCTCACTGTTTCTCTTGAGTTATGTGTAAGTCTCAGATGATGCTGATGATGCTGATGATGCTGATGATGATGATGATGATGATGATAGTGTTGTGTAATGTCTGGTCGGGATGGTTGAGGTTAACAGCATGTGTGATGTGACTTGATTAATTAGTCGGCAGTCCTGCTGTCTGGCTGGAGGTATAATCAATAGAGTAGAGGATCTTGAGATAATAATACATATCAACAAGTAGTGTAGTATTGTTGTAGCAGTACTTCAGTGGTAGAGTGTAACTAAGTACATTTACTCCAGTACTGTACGATTCTGGGCCACTTTATTCTTGAGTATTTACATTTTGTTTAACCTTTTACGCCACAACATTTCTCTTACAGTTACTTTGCAGATTAAAACTGTACGAACAAAATATGCTAAATAAGATGAATTGTTATTGCTTTTTAAACTGTCCTTAATCCACACGCATGGTATCCTTGTTTCAGCACAAACTCAGCTATGAGTCTATCACATATATTCAAAGTTTAAAGCTATTTTTATAAATGGACAAATCCTTAGTCATGATCACATAAAATATTATTAGGTCTTTAGAAAGTTCAAGGTTATAGAAAATATTGTTTCACTATTTACACACAAAATGTAAGAAATAAAACTATAATGCAGTCTATTTACATGTAAATAGATTTATCATTAACTTATTTTTGTGCCGTTTTCATTGGTATGCATGTAAATCACTGAAAATATGAATAATTCATAGTTTCAAACATGTTATATTCAAAACCAATCTTGATTGTCTACAGACATCAGTGCTTTCAACGGGTTTCAAGTGGTGTCTCAGCTTGTCTCTATACATCGATTGATTGGGAATAAACAGTACATATGTAAATTGATTGTGTTGGACGATGCTGTATTATGTGATTTTATGTATGATATGGTATTATGTATTTTTATTTTTTCTTAAAAGTCTAACCAGGGACAAGGTCTGCAAATTAGCTACAGCTAGAAGTCCTATATACATTGCATTGGTTGCACTTTAATTAAGTGTAACAATGCCTACGTGTATTGTCCCTGTTAAATAAATAAATAAATTAATAAAACAATTATGTTTAGCTATGTTTAAGTAAAGGATCTGAGTACTTCTCCCACATTTAATAACCTTACTATTCCAACTCATTAAAAAAAAATTAAAAATGCATATGATATAATATGATATATATATTTTTCATTTTATTTCTGCAGCCATTGGCTCATATTTGTATAATATGTGTCAAATATTCTGTCCCTTTTTAATTGTTTCCCCTGAAAAAAAGATGAATAAAAAAGATAAACATTAAAGATAAAAGTAATCAAAAGACACCACAGGGCACAGATTAAAAACAGAAGAGACATTTAATCTCTTAATTATATCTATACTGACAAGCATATTATATTTCTAACAATGTTGGTCCCATTTTTAAAATACTGTAAATCATTTTTGAATTTGCCCAGACATACTATATTATGTATAACTATATATCATCATAAAAAGACACAGCTTATTTCTTCAACTGATGGAGAGTATGTATGTGTTATAAGGGCTGTGGGAGGGGTTGAAGGAGGAGTGTGGTGTGTGTGTGTGTGTGTGTGTGTGTGTGTGTGTGTGTGTGTCTGTTTGCAGAGAGAGAAACCCAACGAGCTCAGTGTGTTTGCTCTGCATTGTGGGGAGCTATCCATTGTCACTGGTGCTGAAGGTGGATTACTGCTTCCCCACTTTAAAGTGGGGATAGATTTGATAAGCAGGAGGGAAGAAAAGAAGCAGAAAAAGAAGAAGAAGAGAGAAAACCAAGTCGAGCTCATGAGATTTCTTCATTACTTCAATCCCAGAGGCTGCCTGCAGATTGGAAGGAAGTTTGTTGGAAACTTGGCTTGTAAGAGCACCTCTCTAGATGTCTTACTTGGACACTGAGAGTTTATTTCTTTTACACACTTCCTCTCTCTCTCTCTCTCTCTCTCTCTCTTTCTCTCTTACTCACCATCTCTACATGCTCACCTCGCTCTCAAGCAGTCACTAATTTGGAGTCATTCAGAGGTGGGATGGAGAAGGCGGAGGAGGAGGAGCGGGGGAGGGAAAGCAGGGGGAGATCACCGTTTCTTTTTTTTTTTCTCCCTCCAGCTCAGCAGGACGAAAAGCGACGCAGTAAGAGGAGCGCGCTCTCTTACCCTGCCTCTTTCTCTCTGTTGGATTCACCCACTCCACCAGAAGAAGTTGTATTGATTGCCACTTTGACCTGAGAGTGCTGCTTTGGACCTGGATCCCCCTGTCCTGCTCTGGCCCTGCTCAGCCCGCCGTGTCCCAGGTTCGCTGTCAGGATGGCAGGGTGTGCCAAGCGCTGCAAACAGGGACTTGTCAAGTTTGCTTTGTCCCTGCACAAACTGGTCACTGGGACTCTCGTTAAAGGTGAGTAAATGCTTGTCTTTATTGATTTGTATTTGTGCAAAGTTTACGCGTGTAAGTTCCTGTACATGAATTCATATAAGTTGCACACACTGAAAGTAGTCCCAAGTGTGTTGTGAGGAGTTATATTGTTGCAGGCAAGGCCACAAATTTACATCAATGTCACAAAAGCAGAAGTGAAAGTCCACCTCATCTTTCATCTTCAGCTCGTACAACTCTTTCCTTTACTCCCCACCGTCTCTGCTGCTGCCTGCAGTTGACCTCGTTCTGTTCGTTGTGTTCTCCAGAGAGAGGACCGAAGGAGACAGAGATGAAGGGAGTAAGCAGCTAATAGAGAGGAGAGATAAAGTTGATATAGGGCACAGTGTGTGCGCGCTTGTGATGAATGTGAGTAATAAAACGTGTCGGTGTGGCAACCGGGGGAGAGGAGCCGTACACACTATGCTGAGAGGAAGGGGAGGGTTTTACTATTGTGATTCATTAGTCGTTATTTGGTGTGCGGCCATGCTTCGGTGCCTACATGTAAGGGCCCTGTGCATTCCAGTTTTTCTTTTTTTTAAATCTCATTCTGGGGCTTTTATTGTTGTAGCAGTGCAGGGAAATACACACAAAGCTTCAGAAACTGCACAGCAGCAGCCTGGAGTCACACACACACACACACACACACACACACACACACACACACACACACACACACACACACACACGTATACACACGCAAACACACTTACAGTATAATGCTCTTTGAGCCAATTGACTTTTTGTCTGGAGGGATGGGAAACATCATAGAAGTCAGTCACACACATACGTTAGGTGCACAAAGACATACTTAGATGCACACACACATTCACACACATGGTTGAGGATGGTTCAAACATTCAGTCACACTGGGTAGAGTTGCCCGCAAGGTATCACACACACACACACACACACACACATGCAGAGACACATCATGAAGGAGCTGCTGCTGAGTTTTGGTTGCGTAACAAATTACTCTTTAGAAGAAAAATTCAAAAAAGGAAGCAGCAGTACATTGGGGGGAAAGTCTTTCTCTATCACACACACGCACATTCATACACACATACACACACACACACACACACACACTAAGAAATGAAATACACACTTTCCCAAAAGCACTTAAGAACACTCACATGCACACATGTAAAAAACGCATGTGGCACTAATGCCATTAAAACACCCACACAGACAACGAGGAAATGAGCTGCAGGAACATGAGATCAGGGTCTGCAAAATATCAGAAACCCAGACACACACACTAACAGACACACATACACTCACACTCACACACACACACAGCTCTACATCTGCTCTTTTTCAGAGCTCCGGTGGGAGCGAGAGCTACAACGACATCAGATTAGACAACAGCCATAAAGGCAAATGGCCTAGACACACACACACACACACACACACACACACACACACACACACACACATACACACACACAAATTCCAACTCCTTAATGGGCCATTACAGTTTTGTAGTTTTATAAATTGTGTTTACTACCCAGTGCATTTTTTATTTTGGATGTTGGTGTTTTAATTGGGCATGATGGGTAATTGTAATTTAATAGCAAATAGTGAGCATGTGATATTGAGCAAATTTCACTTTTACTTACATTTTAACTGAGTGTTGTGGTCCATTTTAAATGACTTGAAGATACTGTCTGCACCAGAAACCGGATAGTTGTAAACTGGTTAGTTATGGAGCCATTTGGAGTACATGCAGTCTAATCTAATGTACTTTTTCTTGGTTTCGTGATTTTCTAATGGCGCCTAATGATGTGTAATAGGGTTAGGGTTTGAACATTTTGTTGTTCTATGCATCATTTTACCAGATAGTTGATAAAGGTCAGATGATATAAATGCTTCATCACTAATGTGTCTGTGAGAGTGAGTAAAATGTGCAGGAGCTTCCGTTAAAGGGTTTAATTAATCTAGCTTGAACACTGTCCTCCTAAAGGACCAGTGTGTAACATGTAGGGGGATCTGATTGGCAGAAAAGGAATATAATATCAATACGTATGTTTTCTTTAGTGTATAATCACCTGATAATACGATTCGTTGTGTTTTTGTTACCTTAGAAATGAGCCGTTTTTATCTACATAGGGAGCGGGGCCTCTTCATGAAGTCCACCATGTTTCTACAGTAGCCCAGAACAGACAAACTAAACACTGGCTCTAGATACACATTTTCACGTTTTCGCTCTCCTACATGCTTGGCACAGGGGAGAAGCTTCAGGTGGTTGCAATCTGCAACCTCACCGCTAGATGCCGCCAGATCCTACACACTGCTCCTTTAAAGAGATACTCCATTGATTTAGTTTTGCAGTTCCATAAAGTTTGGGAACTTGTGACGGACAGATTAAACAAAATAATGGTCAAAGTTGAAACAGAAGAGGCCAATATATTCTGACTTTTCCTACACCATACACTTCCCATGATGCAACTTGTTAGCATCTTTCATTAGATACGCTTAAACGCCCACGTCTTTCAAGCTCCACATTCCTACAGGCTTTTACTCTCATGATGAGTAAATTGATCCTCGTGTAAAATTCATGGAGTGGTCCTTTAACCCTTTCTCTTTCCTCTCAATTTTCCTTGAAATACAACTAGAACAGAAACTACTGCTGCTACCTCTGCCACCTGTAGTGCACGGTCACTCATGCGTGAATGCAACGATATTCTCGCTGAAGGTAGGCGGTGCCAAGTGGGGTCAACCAATTACACTTCTTTGCTATTGGTTGAGGCGAAACTTCTCCTGTCAAAGTTCACCAAAGTTGAACTCCACGCAAGGGCTGGGCTATTTGACAATATATGTCGTCAAAATTATATAAAAATGTCTGTCGTATATATTGTTCTGCATAATTTTTTATCACGATATAGGGGAGGCCAATATTTATTTCTTTTTTCTCTAGAATTTCACTTAAAACTGTTATGTTCATTTTGCACTCAAGTTCTTAAAATGAGAAAATAGGCTTTACCATTACTGACTATTTATTTATTGAATTACTGGAAAACATGATATATGTATATTAGGTACAAGGTGTACCTAATAAAGTGGCCGGTGCTAGTACCGGGTGGTCTTCTGCTGCTGTAGCCCATCTGCTTCAAGGTTGGACGTGTTGTGCGTTCAGAGATGGTATTCTGCATACCTTGGTTGTAACGAGTGGTTATTTGAGTTACTGTTGCCTTTCTATCATCTCCAACCACTCTGCCCATTCTCCTCTGACCTCTGACATCACAACAAGGCATTTTCGTCCACACAACTGCCGCTCACTGGATATGTTCTCTTGTTCGGCCCATTCTCTGTAAACCCTAGAGATGGTTGTGCGTGAAAATCCCAGTAGATCAGCAGTTTTTGAAATACTCAGATCAGCCCGTCTGGCACCAACAACCATGCCACGTTCAAAGTCACTTAAATCCCCTTTCTTCCCCATTCTGATGCTCGGTTT